>JBDJHY010680737.1:0-15930 GCA_039654485.1 Withania somnifera | reverse complement strand
CAATAACGGTTGTGGAGTAATTAGGCTCCACTAATATAGCAGCAGTTACTCATCAGAAAGAATATTCAATAAAGATGGCAGTTAAAAAGAAGACCTATAAAAGATCTCAGAAACCCCTATGCAAACATAACTACTAAAATTATATGATCATCTCTTGAGGATATTACTAACTTAAGCATTGGAGATTTATTCCAGGGACCACCCTAGACCTTGTTTTATAGGAATTGTACGAAATTGCATCATTGTATTGGCTTTATCGTTCTGGAAAGGTTCTCACATTTGGTGTATTTGTAACATTTTGGTTTTCTGTTGATTTTTTAATTCATCAGAACCCATTTTAAAATGGGAGTGACCTTGTTTCACTATATTTGTGAACTAGTTAATTCAATCCATAACTACGAAAGGGTTCTTCCTAACTTCTTAAACATGAGTTCTTTGAATGTTTTGAATTGTTGTTTTATATTAGTTTGGTTTTATGTGTAGACATGGTCATTTATCTGTCTAAAAATGGTTAGATGAATAGTAATAAAATATATTAGAGTCTAAACTTCTTATATTATTACTCTGGTTCCTATAACGTACCACTTTAGTCCCAGTTTCTTAAATGAAAACTACAACTTGTTGAAGATGGGTTTTGGAGTCTATAGCATATGGTTTAATCCTGAAATATTCATCAATATGAGCATGATATCACTTGTTATTTGCTATAAGTATGTTAATTTGATGAATGATCGACAAATATCTGATTGCTAAGATTGAATGGTTAAGGATGACCTTGCAAAGTTTCAAGTGCATATTGTCCCTAAAGTGCTCATGAAAAGTCTTTGATGATTATCTAAAATGTTGTGTTATGATTAATTTCCATAATCTTTGATTGATTCTTCATAGGGTAATGCAATGTATTAGGTTCACATTCGTTCATGCTATGTAATATTTTTATTAAGTAGACATGTTGCTCGAGTATTTGTTCACTGATTAGATGGTGCATATGTTTGCAAATGTGTTGGCTGTATTAATCTTATGTATAAAGTATATTCTTTGTCTGAAAATCCTATGTCCATCTAATTCATGTTTTTATTCATTGACATATTGAATATATACCAATTCTTTTCTCCCCCATTTTTTGCATGAACCTTATTTTGACTCAAATTAGGACTCGCATACACCAATCTTATTGAGTCAATTCCTCAACAAATATCTTGAATGGATTCAATACTTGAAGAATAGGAGGCATAATGATTAGAGAAACGAAGAACAAATGGGCCTAAGCCCTGAATCCTGGCTCACTCTTTAACTCTTATCTTTATTTATGTATATTCTTATTTAACTCATTTGTGTCTAGCTCTAATAAATTTTAAAACATAGTCTAAAATGAATTCCCAATGATATAGGCTCTTCTTTGTTTTTTCAATTTTTAAGTAATTAATTTATTCACTCAATTTACTTTGTTCTATTTTCAAAATTGAATGAAATAGATTTAAATCTGCGAAAGTCACTTAATTATTTTGAATAAATTTCAAAGCCTTGAAAAAATTACCATATCTACTATTATAAAAGATTCACAAAATTACTTTCTCTTTCAATTAAGGTTTTCATAAGAGTGGATATATTTCGCAAATGTGACCAAGATATGCGTATTTTGAAATTCAATTACTTCTTATTGGTTTTGCAATGTAACAAATGTTTTTAGGTAATCACATTTTAAAAAGAGAGAAAAATTGGTGAACCCCATTTGGAGATGCTCCCGAGGTGCCTTAAAAACCTTTGTTGGTGCATTAATTGAATCCTTACCTGGAATTAATATCTTTTAGTTTGTTTTCCTTATTTCAAAATTCAATGTTTATATAAGTTCTCTTAATTTATTTAAAAAAATTAAGTGACGTCTTAGTAATTCAGATTTTTTTTAAGTTTTCTTTAAATTTTAAAATAGTTTGGCACTTAGACATTTTATTTTTATTTTCCCTTAAATACTCATATTTTCGTATAATAATTGTAAAAACGAAAGTAAAACAAAGGTGGAGTCTCTTTGTGACTAAAAAATGTTTTATGTGATTACATGTTTATTTTAAACAATTTAAACGGTCATTGCTTTTTGCATGGAATCTTTCATCCAATTGGGCTTGTTTTGTTTTTCCTTCCTTAGGCAACGACATGCCTTACACGATTGTCCGCTCTAGAAGTAAACCTTTTTTTGAACTGTATGATTAGACTATTGGTATGCACCAAAGCCAATGATTGTTAGAAATTCCAACTTGGATAGTCCGTCCAAGTAACCACTCTTAGATACCTAGGATAGAGCTGAGCCAAACCCCGAATTTAGGCATGACCTAGAATCACCCCATACCGTGGAGAGTACGAGCCCATTAATAGACCTATCTCAGTCCAGTTGACTCTTTAAGTCAATGTGAGATTTGCATATTTATGTGAATTGAAGGATAATTCGCTTTCTGAACTGGTTGTTATTTTTTAGATTCATATGTTTTCATAGGTTGCCTTCAAAGAAAGGCATTAATTTCATTCCTTACACATGATTCTTTTTATCTATCCCTTACGTGGTATTTTTTTATTGTGTTTTCCCAATTTAATAACCTAGTAAATGAAAGAAAATAAACAACAAAAACTTAGGTTTTCTTTATAATTGAGTTCTAATGAATTTTTTTTTTGGTAAAAACTAGTTTAAAAGAGAATTATCCTTCGATACGTTAGGCTTACCTTTGGAACATAAAATGTCACATATCTTTTAGGGAGCGATAGGTATTATTTGTTCTTTGAGTGCTATTTAATATTTGTTCTGCATGATTGTTTTGTTTTTATGTTTAAATACATTTGTTTTTTTCAGACTTGATAGGTCCATTATTCCATTTCCAACTCTTAGAGAGTCATTAGGCATATAAACTCAGAAATCCAAGATTCTTGAAAATAATTTTCTGATAATCCACTTCCAAAATCTAGTATCACAAAGTTTTCAAAAAACCATCAGGTCATCATTTAGATCGTATTGATCACGACTTTCCTAAAAATCACACTAATGACAAGTTGCACCCGTTATCACCCTTTATTGTGATCAAACAAGTGTCTGTTCAAAGATAAATCTAATCCTAGGATTTCTTTGTTCCCCAA
This sequence comes from Withania somnifera, assembly GCA_039654485.1. NCBI lineage: Eukaryota > Viridiplantae > Streptophyta > Magnoliopsida > Solanales > Solanaceae > Withania > Withania somnifera. The sequence goes on along the minus strand of JBDJHY010680737.1, from coordinate 12,810 downwards.
ATACACACCTCACTCTATTTTTCTGTCAATAGGATGTCTCGTGCTGAACATGAAATACGGAAGAGTATGGATCGTAAGGTTTGTGTTCAACATGAGTTGGAATTTTTCAAATAAATTACTCTCTCTCTAATAAAATATCATCTACTACTTTATCCTCAAAATTCAAAAGCCTATCGAGCATTCTCACCCATAAATTGCCTTCTTTCTCTAAGTCTTGGATTAATCTTGTTTGGAGAAAAACATATACTGTTTTATTATACTAATTTCCTGATTAATCATTATGGCTAATGACATAACATTTCAACCTTTTTTAAAAAGGAGGGGCTGATTTGGGTTGGTAAACAAATGGTCGGCATTAAAAGACCAAAGCTCGCTGCATCTACCGACTTCATAGAAAAGGGAAAGAGAAAGATAAAAATGATAGGTGTGGCATCCAGAAAAGTAGCAAGGGTAGAAGAAATAGCGTCTTGAAATCTTGAGACCTAAGATCATGGGATTTGTACTGAGGTTATTAATCAAAAGTTTGAGTAGGGAAGCTTTGGAATGGTATGCATCTCAGAATTTGCACAAGTGGACAACATGGAGGTGTATAGCTAAAGCCTTTGTGGAAAGATTTCACTTTAACATCAAGGAAGCCCCAAATATATTTCTCGAGAAAGATAAAGAAGAAAATCAAGGAGATTTTATGTGAATATGCCATTCATTGGAGAATGGTAGCTGCAAGAGTACACCCTCCTATGAGTGAAGAATAGATGACCACTACTTTCATCAGGGTTCAATACCATGAGTATTATGAAAGAATGATTTGTTTGGTTGTACGAACATCCTATGAAATCATCAAGGTTGGAGAAGAATTAGAGGAGGCTTTGGAGTCTAAGAAGATCACTACACTACATGCTATTGAGAATAGGTTTAATGGAGAAAACGAGAAAAGGTTGTTAGAAAAGAAACCCTGTTGTTTTTTAACCCACTAAAGAAAATCAAAAACACCATCACAATCGGTAAAATTCATCTTATCAGAATCTTAGGAAGCCTTCTAAAAATTAACACTACTGAGGGAATCTTAGACCCGACTCTATGAAAGCCTAAATGTAGTATGGGAAGGGCCTTCCAATCCTCTGGCCAAGTTTTTAAAGTAAATGAAAGATATGCTTATCATTTAGGTTAGTGGGACATGATACCAAGAGTTTCTCAAGCAAAAAATACAAAACTTGATGATAGCCTGTTTTCTACTTATGGTTGAGATTAATGCATTCCAAACAAGGAATTATTCCATTAAGAGTTGAAAAGAAAAGTGTAATAAAGCTAGCAAGAACCTTAAATATGAAGATATTTTTCTTATGGAATGTATGAAATTTGTTAATTTCAATCACCATTGCACCTTTATTGTAATTTGAACTACATTTGACCTGATTCCTATCTCAATGAGATACTTATGTGCCATATCTGCTTGATCATATTCCCCATAAAATTTCCATTCTCCCTTAATGGAAACTGGGGAAGGATTTTTTAGAAGACCTCAAAATTACACAAGACAATATTTCCCTCATAAATTCGGTTTGAGGGTCATATCAAAATTTACAAATAGGAAAGTAATCTAAGGAGTGATCTCAAATCCTACATTAATATATGTTGGGATTATAAGAATTCTATGCTGGGGAGGAATTTTTTAGGATGACCCTAAAAAATTCCATCAAAAAGGCATTTAAAACACTAGACAATTCGGCAAATCCAATAACAGAAGGAGCGTCAAGGCAGATAAGGCCAACACAAATCAATCTCTCAAACTAAGAATTTTTTTGGGTACAAGAATAGGGTATCATAAAGATGATAGCCCAAAACCATTAAAGTATGATGAGGATCATATGCACATCCGCTATACCCTCGCCATAATGACTCAGAATGACTATTGTTATATTTTTATTACTTCATTTCGAACTTGTCTCGATACTGACAGTTCAATGGATGGGATAGCATAGAGAGAAAGGAAAAGAAGTAGTTTCAAAAGGAGACTCCACCTCGCTAGCGAACTCGAAGTGCTTTTACTTGGCTAAAGAAACAGATTACCCGATATATTTCTATATCTCTCATGATATATATCTTAACTTTATTATGATTCCTAACACTTTCCTTAAGTTTTGTAGGTAAAGTTGTTCAAAGAGACGATAAGGGTTATTAGAGGTATAACTTGGACTGTTACACATGATGATATCAACTATATCATATATATGGTAAAGATTGAATTCAAAACAATTAAGTCTAATGGTCATCAAACAAGTTTCGGTGGGAACTACATTTGACTGAATTCTTGCCTCAACAGGATACGTAGGCACCATAATTTATTTGGTCATTAACCCTCACAATGGAATTGGGGTAAAAATTTTGAGTGGAACTTAAAAATTCTTAGCAAAGAAGATCTTTCAACAAGTCAGGTTTAAGAGTGAGTAAGATTGAAACTGGGACAGAATTTTCACGAAGGACCTAAGAAATTCTACAAAAGCACCATAATCTTCTATCGATGGTCTGTACCCTCATCTAGAAAAGAAATTTTGAGAAAAGACTCAAAATTTTACATTTATGCTACTAGAGTCAAGAAATAACTTCAAGTATCTCCGGTTTTAATGAAATTCTCAAATAATCCTCTAAAAGTCCTTCGCTATGAATTTAGGAGATATTTGGGGTAAACATTAGAAAGAAGACAAAACACATTGACGCTTTGATCAAAAAATGTCCTGTTGGGATACCAATGACACGAAAAGATGGAAAATTCATTAGAAGTATCCAAAGACTGGTGAACCAATGACATTTCCTTTCATATCCCCCAAGAAACCATGAAGAACATGAGATATTCAAAAGTGATATTTATGTTTGTCAAATAAAATCTACTTTGCTTATATGTAAAGGGATACTTGTTTTACATCTTCTTGAAGAAAGAAATGATATACTAAACACGAAATTTCCTCTATATACCACTACATATTTCTAAAGTTCTTTTAAAATGTGTTAACTAAAGTCGCTAGAAAAAGCGACATTATATATTCTAAACATTTACTTAGAGTGCAGGTACAACATGTTGCACATACGATGAACCTGATCGGGATCCCCAGAGATTGAGGAAATGACCCTCAACAAGTCACTACAAATATGAGATGGTCGAGGGTAGATCTTATGTTCTCTCAAATTTTTCTCATGTGTAAGGAGATATTTTCTCGTGAATCCTTCTGAGGAAGAACATGATTGCTTCTACACTGTGAGTATTTTTCTAAGTTTGTTTTTGAAATACTGACTTTGTTTGCTAGTCAAAATCCACACTATGTGTATTAAAATCTACTTTGTGCTCAAGTGTAGGTGGATATCAGACATGTCAAAGCATCAAGTCAAAAGGTAATCTATACATTCTATATCAAACTGCCAAAATGGCCATCATGTTTATATTTTGTTGTGAAGGCATCTATAAGTCACATCAAGACCGTAAGAGAAATGATGTGCAAGCTTCCAAAGATCAATGATATCCACTTTAAAGACATCTGAAGGATATTATCGAGCCGTCCACTTTCTTATAATGTGAAAATCATCGAGGCATATGCCCTAATACATTTTGACAATAATCAAGCTTCCCACCTCCTTAAAATGTGAAAATCATCGAGGCATACACCTCATTACATTATGACAATTATCGGGTTTTCCAACCTGTTACAGTTGGACAATCATCCTTTTTTCCCCTCCCAAAGAACCCCCTTTATATTTAGTTAATGAATTCCCATTCATCCCCTTAACAGATCGAGTCATGTTCAATTTTTAATAAATTCCTAGTCGTCCCCCTAATGTACCGACTCCTATTCAGTTAATGAATTCCTAGTCATCCTCAACGTATCGAATCATATTCAGTAGATGAATCCCAGTTATCCCTAAGACGGACTGACTTATGTTCAATTAATGAACCCAGTCATCCCCCTAATGGATTTACTCATATTCACTTGATGAATCCCACTTATCTCCTTGATGAACCGAATCAAGTTCAATTGATTAACCCAGTCGTCCCTTTAATGGATTTATTATAATGACCCTCAAGTCATTTATGGAAAATATGCCAAATTTTGCATTCTAGAGCATTTAAGTAGCTTCCCCAAGTCATTTATGACTTGATTGGACTGGTAGTTCAGTTTCCTGGCGACTCAATTGAAAAATATCTCAAATTACCTATTTTAGAGACTAAAACTAAGTAATCATTGACTAAAGTCAACTTTTCTTCAAGATGGGCTCAGAATTAAATTATGACAGTTTTGGTGGCTCTCGAATGCCAAAAAAGTAAATATTGACCTTAAGTTTGTAATTCAGAGCTCTCATTTTCAATTTATACTCATTTGTGGATTTTAGTTAAGTTTAAGACATAATTTAGAGCTTGAGTAGTATTTTGGTGTTTGGAGTGTCAGATCAAAATTCTAACTCTTCCATCGGCTACTGAAATGGTGAATTTAGGCTAGTTTGACTTTTGGTATACTTCCTAAGGTGTCCGTGCTCTATTTGAGTTGGTTGGTGGAAAGTTGAAAATTTACTCATTTTGACTAAGTCTTGGTGATGTCAATTTCATTGAGTCCGGAATGTGTTTTTCACATAGAATACATATTTGGTGTGCCAAAACTGGACTCCATTTCATTTCTGAACCTTCAGTTGAAATTTCAGAAATTTGTTGGTTTTGCTGGTGCGGGCTTTGACCAATTTATGTACGATAAATCGGAGCATTCTAGTCACTAGGGGTGCCAATTTATCAGCACTTTTGTTTTATAAATTATATATGAGGGGTTATTCCTTCAGTTTCTAGCCTATTTTGGTTACTATTTAATTTATTTTTCCCTCGTTTTCTCTCTACTTTAGGTGCGATTTACCTTGGAAATTTCCCCAAACTATGGAGAAAGGTTTCTTGAAGATCTCATACACCTTCCTCACCTTTGGTAAGTAGTTTCATCCATTTAATTCCATGAAAATTGGAGTTTTTTTCCATCATTGATTCCTTAGACATGGTTTCTTGATTTTATCAATAATATCAAAGGTTGTTGAGAAAATTCTTGTTCATTGGGATTATTAACTTCATAGTAACCTTTTCCTTTCAAGATTCATAATATAAATCCTTAAAAGATCAAATTCTTAAACCTCTTTATACTCTATTTTCTTCGTGTTGTTCAAGGGTCCTTTCTTATCTAAATTGTGCTCAATTTTGGAGCACGGGATCTAGGTAACATCGAAAATCCCGTGGCAAAGTTTATTTTCAAATCAACAAGTGGGCCCGTAGGCCCATTTTAGGCCCACTTTGGAAATTAGCATAATTTATACTGTTAGACTCGTATTGATATATGGAATACTATTTCACAAGTTTCAGAGCAATTGGAGTTCATTTGATATCAATCGAAGTAGCATTTGTGAGTTGCAATGCTTTATCGTCAGACGATAAGTAGGCTCCATAGGGATATCTCTGGGTTTATAGATTTAATAATTGTACTAATTAGCAGCATCCTTGGGTTGGGTAGTTAGGTTGTTATATTAACCTTGTATTTTTTGTATATCCGCTTCCTCGTCTGATATATATGTTGGATTTCTGATTTGTATGGTGTCTGTGACTTAGGAGTTTTATAGTGATACCTATTTGGGGCATAGGTAGTTGTTATTCCATGTTTATATGTATAATTGCTAATTTTTTGTGAATTCATTATACTAGAGGTTGGGCCATTGGCTCCGTTGAGAGTGCATTAGGGCTGGGACAGTATAACTACATGGTTATTGAGACGTGGAGGCTAGACACTGATTTTAGTAATAATGAAAAATAATGATATAAACTAATAATTTAGAATATTCTAATAATAATATAAGTAAATGAATTTTAACTATTTTAAACTTGGCGATGTACTGAGCACCCGGTACCGCTATTTCTACTTATTTTAGCCCATCATTTACTCCCTGTCACCGAAAATATCATTTGATTAAGTAATGTTAGTACTTGAAAATGACTCCATTTGGTAGTGAGTATAGTTGCTGGCACTTGAGTCCGTTGTCGTAATGCAGTGAGTATTACTTTTGATACTTACCACACTTATTGGTTATGGAGAACTTTGATGATACTCGTTGTACTGAGGATATTGGTGATATCACTGCATTGAGGCTTTGGATGCCATAACTTGTCAAGCACGGCTTGATGATATTATTGTTATGAGGCATTGGATTCCAGACTGTGAGACCCTTGAGGCTCTATGATTGGGATGTGAGATTTTGATGACGTTAGAGATTGTACCTAGTGAATGTACCTCCATGGACCTTGCCTCCGAGATATGGCAATGCAGAGGGAGAGGGTATAGGAAGGAGTAGGAATATATCAAAAACATTTAAGGGTATCCTTCCACAGATTCTGATTGATGGACCTACAGGTACAGGAGGAGAAACGTACACTGGCCTCGAAATTTCATGTGTATATTTACTTTTCTGCACTTATTTTCTTCAGTGTACCCCTGGTCATATGGGAGGCCTGCGAGTGAGCATGATTATGTGTTTAATTTTTTTATTATATTGTTTATTTCCTATTAAGTTACTGTAGCATTATTCCTGAGACTTTCTCGTTATACGGGATAATTATTTATATCATTTGACTATTCATCCTTTCCTTACTTGAGGTTACCGGTATACCATCCATATTTTCTCCTTATCTTTTACTTGATTCTTAATTATCGTTGTTATTATTCACATATACCATTTCAAGGGATCCAGGTATGTTTTCCTTCATTACCTGGAATCCTGTTATATGATTAGCTAGAGATACATGTTATAATTGTTACTTGATTCTTATCTGAGTAGCAAGCTTTCATGATGTACTAATTGCTTCTGTGACCCTACTTTGTTGCCTTACATTATTTATTTATTTTATTATTGTTAGGTTCCTAGTGGTCCCTCGAAGATTACTTGGTACGGGTTGTTTCAGCAGCTTGTACTCATACTACACTTTTCATATGCAGATTCCAGTACAGGTGCCCGACCTTGATTCACCGATTACGTTCGTGCAAATTCTATTGATTTTCAGGGACTCGGGGTGAGCTTGGCATCCATCTTTTCCTGATTCAATATTGATTTTGATCTTCATATATTTTCAAAGATATATTTGTATTAGACATTTGATTCCATGTTCTGTACTTAGAGGCATTGTATTAAAGTGATATCGGATTTTGGGAATTGTTGATTCTTATATTTTTCGCTCATTCATATATTGTTTGTCATACTTGTGCTTTCCGCTTTTGAGGTAGTAGTCTTCCGTTTTGGCTTCAGAGTAGAGGTTGGTTCTCCTACTGGTCATATAGTAGGTGTCATCTTGATCTGAAAAATTGGATCGCGACATTTACTTATATTGACTTGATAAATTCCAATTGTCCCCCTGACAGACCAACTTATTTTCTGTTAGTGACCCCCAATCAAGCCCCAGAAATACTGACCTACTTATTTCCTGTTAGTGACTCCCAATCATGCCCCAAACATACTGACTTATGTTCTATTAATAAATTCCAATCATCCCCCCGAAAGATCGACTCATATTCATTAATGAATCCACGTGCCTTTTCTGATAAACTTAATTTCCATGAGAGACCAAAGCTGAGGCATTATCCATTACATCATCTCCATCAGTTAACAGGGCCACTGAAGCTGAAAAGGCATGTGATCCTAAGGTTATATGTAAGTTGCAAAAATTTCTAAAACCGGATAATGCATTAGATTACCTGGAAATTAGCATTCTACAGGTCATCTATAAAATGAAATGATTTTTGAAACATGATGACGTGCTAGATTACCCTAAAGTTAACAATTTAAAGGTCGTCTATAAATCATAACACTTTTGAAATACGATATTTCATTGTATTACCCGAAAGTTGTTAGTTCTAAGGTCATCTGTAAGACGTAATGATTTTTGAAATTGGGTGATGCAATGGAATTTATACTTGTAAACTGAAATTGCATCGACAGTCAGATGTGTTCGACATGTCCTGAAGGCTTATAACCTAATGATATACGTAAGCCCTAATTGTATCCGAATTTGGACGAGGTGCAAGATTCACCAAAAAATTAAAAACTCCAGGACATAAATAAGACACGATTGTATTCAAAGTTAGATATGTCTGATATTTCTTCTAGGATGATAAATTAAAAGGTGTCTGTAAGCCGTAATTGTATCCAAAGTAAGACGTAGCGCAAGATCCACAAAGACACCGTAATTGTATCCATAGTAAGATGCAGCACAAGATCCACCTAAGGATTTATGAAAAATAGTCGAACGGTCACAAATGCCACCGTATCAGGTGTCCACGATGATCATCATATATATTGTCATAGAAACTATATTTCCCAAGAAACAGGGGCATGAAAGAATGGTACCATTTTTAAGAACTGACGCACGTGGAGATATGGTAAAGGAACTGTCTCTCATTGCGAATTTCTTTAATACTAACGATTTGTTTTAGATTTTTGCAAGAGACTCTGCAAGGATAAAATTCCCAAAATAAAACCACAAGTATAGAAAACTCCAAAATGGATACATCATAACTTGGAACTTCAGCAAATCTTTGAGAAATGGGTCATAATTGATCCATGGAAAGTCAAAAGGATAACATCAACAAAAATTATAAAGGACCCTACCTCTCTATTTGAATTACTCTACTACTAACAATCTTTTTCAATTTTGTCAAGAGGGACACTACATTCATTTTTCTAAAAGGACACTTCAACATGAATTATTTACATTTAAAATACGAAAAGTCAATGAATACTACCAAGAAAGCATTTACTTTTCATGATACAGCAAGTTAGTGGAGACTAGCATGCAACATTTATTTTCAATGCACAACAAGTCGGTGAAGACTAGAGTGCACCATTTAGTTTCTAAGCCATGAAAAGATGGTGGAGTGTATCATAGAAAATATTTGAGTGCCCCATTTCCTAGGACATCAATAAAGTATGAGGAATGATACTTTATAAAGACTAGGAGACAGGAAAGAATGTAATTATCCATCGAGATTTAAATTGAAGGTATAAACCATTCCTTCTCGGTGAATTATTTGACTACTAACTATTCAAGAACTGTCCCCAGTGCAAATATATAATAAAGATAAGGGCTTAAAACTCCCTGGTCAATCATCCATGTCCTCTGGGTCAGAGATGTGAAGGACTTCTTCCTTACCCATGGATCAACAGCTCCCACAACATCGCCTTCTTCGTCGTCACTCTCCTCAGCATAAAAATCACCCTGTGCATATTCATATTTAATGGGGATATCATCCTCAATGGGCTCAACAGAAGTAGGACCAATCCTGCACATTATGCGTGCATGATCATTCAATGGATACTTCAAGTAAATGACATTTATCTCTTCATCCATTGTAGGCCAACTGCCGATTTACATCCTTAGCATTTCGGTTCTATACATGAAAACAAAATAGCTTTTGTGCATAGTGTTGCACTCCTACTGTATCAATTTTTGTCCACTACCACCCTCAGCTGCAACCTTACTTTTAGTCACTTCCACAGATTTAGCTAGTGGATGATGGATGGCATCTGCCGGATCTTCGTCAATCACCTATCCACGCAGAAATCGGGTGATCATGCTCCCAAAGTTGTATCTCCATCACCGACTATATGTGGCCTTCTTATTGAAGCTTGAATTACCCCATCGATATTAATTACCAAACTTGTTATCAGTGCATAGACAAGGCATACTCTTCTTTAAATCATGGTGGTGTAGTAGTTAATTTGCATCAGACAATGGTTGAAAATTTTCAACTAACAGCGAGCTTCCTTGTTAAAGTGAGAGAAGGGAAGGACTGAATGGCTCCTTTGAGCACCCCTTATCCATCAGTCTTGTGATTTCACATTGCACAGAGTGTGGAAAAATTTGTTGGTATAGAGGATGCTTCCATAATTTTCATAATGGTTTCATATAAGCCTCATCATTTGTTCTTAATAAATTATTTACAAAGGCTGTCGTTATCCAAAAAGTGCACCCTCGCACCTTTACCTTCTCAGTCTCTCTCGGATTCCAATTTACATAGAATTCCCAAACCAAGTTGATATTACACTCACCTTGATCTTCGAAGATGAAATCCAAGCTGAGATGACGAAACCTTGGTGAAAATCAATGGAAGCTCCATAGCCAAACTGGCCCTGCAATCTGCTCAATTGGGAGCAGATATAGAATTCTTTCTGTACCAGGTCTTTCATGAATTTGCTATAGAAGCAATGCCAAATGTGGGACGTTTCACCAAGGGAGGGGCCACAAGAGGTGGCTCCTCAGCCGAAGAAGTACAGGCTCTTTTGGAGCTTGCCCGAGAAGAACTGGTTCCAACCATGGCAACTTTTTTTAGGTGGACTGGTTTGGTGGATTTGGGAGTATATTCCTGTAAATAAAGACATATATTAGTATAGCCGTAGGAACATATAGGACAACAATATTGGGTTGGTGTACCACTCACACTTAAGCTTGTAAACATCATACTTGAAAATCAATATTGGTAGAGTAAGGTTGACTTCCCCTAATGATTACAATTCAAAACCAAGTGTGTATCAAATCAACCTATGGACTTAGCTACATCCTCTAATTAAGTGATTGTATCACCACTAATTACACCCACACATTCAGAAGTAACCCATATGTTATATGACATACAATTGTAGGATGGTGGAAACCACCCCACACTTAACCCATACACATATCAACACAACTTAAAGTGCAGCAAAAACACAATTTGCACTAGTCATATAACTGCAAGGTACTAAGACTTCCCTTTTCAATGTGTATTATATAGTCGCCATGGATCAATTTTCATTACTCAACCCAATTCAATCTCAATAATGTGCAAGTTATGTGAAACGTATGACAAAGGCACAAAATACATTTAGAAAAATTGGAATAAACTAAAACTAAATTACACATCCTATTTGTACATTAGATATAGACACTCATGATTCGTTCAATATCATCCCCATCATCTTATTCATTCATGATGACTCCCCAATATCATCAAGTTGCACACACCATCAACCCCTCTATACCATCAAATCGGACCCCAAGTTTCACAATACATAAACAAGATTTCTTTTAACATCATGTATAGCATAACAAAAGCAAGTCATCATTATCAAAATTAAATACCCAACCATGGTCAATATTATTTGATACTCTTATGATCTATAATGAAAAACCACAAGAGATAAAAGAGGAGAGAGAAGAGCATACCTTATAGTCTTGACCTTGAAAATAATGGAAGTTGAAGAGGTAGACTAGAATGTTTTGTTGTTGAGAGAAAATAAAGAAGTGCAGCAATTTTTAGAATGGGGGAAAGAATAAGGGTTAGGGATATTTAAAGAATTCAACCGAGTCAGGTAGATCTGGTGGATTAAAATAATTTCAACCAAAAAAACCTGCATCATGACATGATACATATTGTGATGGAGTATTATGCTAAACAATATCTCATCCCGATATGCATCACACTGTGATACCTATCATGATGGCCAACCTATCATTCCAGAGTCTCATAACGATAAGCATCACATCGTGATGCCCATTATAGTGGGACTCCCAGCTATCTAGGGTCTCACCATGATAAGCATCACGTCGTGATACCCATCATGGTGGAACTCTAGTATTCCAATGGATGATCACGATGTACATCACGACATGATTGCCATCAAGATTAATCCATACTTGGTTTTTGTAAGAAAAATTCCATTCTAAACGTACCTTTAGGCTTCCATATCTTTATGTACCTAACAAATATCATAAAAATGATTAAAAAGATCATAAACAAAGAGAAAATACTTACAAATAGTTACCATTCATGTAGCACCTTATTTAACATCATGGAACGACCCACGTAATCTCATGCATCCACCATATTGATGGATGTCGCCCCACGATCAACATTCGGCTAATAGTGCTTAACCCACTGGCCATTAACCAAAAAGGTTTTCTTGACTTGTAGTCTTGAAGCTCAACCACTCCATACCTTGAAACCCTCATAACTTTGAATGGCCCCATCCATTTGGAGCACAATTTTCCTGGAAATAACTACAACCGTGAATTCAAAAGAAGCACTTGTTATCCCAGCTCGGAGGGTCGTGCGACTAACTTCTTATCATGCCATTGTTTAGTTTTATCCTTATAGTTTTTGGCATTTTTATAAGCATTGAGTCGAAACTCTTCAAGCTAGAGTAGCTGTGAAATCCTCTTTTCATTGGCTGCCTTGAAGTCAAAGTTTAACCTCTTCATAGCCCAATATGCGCAATGCTCCAATTCGACTGGCATATGAAAGGATTTTACAAAGAACAATCAATACGGTGAAGTACTGATAGGATTTTTATACGTCATTGAATACCCATAGGGCATTATCGATCTTCTCATCCCAATCCTTCCTCTGTGCATTGACTGTATTTTGAAGAATATGCTTGATTTCCCTATTTGATATCTCCACTTGCTCACTAGTTTGGGGGTGATAGGTAGTGGCTACGTTATGTGTTACCCAATACTTTCTCAATAAACCCTTAAACCATGCATTACTAAAGTGTGATCCACCATCATTAATCATCGCCCATGGAGTGCCAAATCATATAAAGATCTATTTCTTCACAAACTTGAATACCACTCTCGCGTAATTCGTGGATAGGGTTGCTTCTTCTACCCATTTTGATACGTAGTCAACTGCTATGAGAATGTACTTATTCCTGTGTGATAGAGGAAAATGCCCCATAAAGTCAATACTCCAAATGTCGAAGATCTCAATTTCAAAA
>JBDJHY010680629.1:0-15931 GCA_039654485.1 Withania somnifera | reverse complement strand
GAAAGTAATAATCACAATATCACTAAAATAACAACACATACACATCCAGAGCAGATAAGCAGCCTACCTAGGATCGACCTCTAGGCCACCAAATAATAATTTTTGGGGGATGGCTAGTAAGCCCTAATTACTAGTATAATCCCCTCCCCAACCTCACTACTGTCCAAAGTCGGTGTGAAACCATAGGTAGGCTTACGTAGTCCCAAGGTTGAGTACCGAATGATAAATCCAATAAAACGGCTATAGGCTAAAGTATAATAATAACGGGGCTCTAGCTAGTATCCCAGCCCCGAGCTGGCAGTTTACCGATGTAAATGTTATATCACATTCAGCTAATAATGCAATAAACCTAGCTTACATGGCTGCCAAAAAATAATTCTGAAGCGCGCCCAACGAGTTAACAATCTCCGTACAAAATCCAAATATGAGTGAAACTATTAAAAATATGAACAACGAGTCAAGACGAGTAAAACAAGACTCATATTGCCATATAAATAACAGGGCTAAAGTCTCGGCTAAAAACGAGCCCAAAACCCTGACGACTCAAAATCAGGAAATAATTATATCAAATCAAAGAGCACGGCATGGGCAACGTGTGGCACAAATTTGGGCTAAATTCCGCGGTTAGAATTAAAGATATGAGCCCCATAACATTTATTTACTATAGAAAAACATTGAAATTATATATAAATAAGGAATTACCGATTAGAAACGCATGACGACCCAAGATATCAAGCTTTCACGAAGCAAAACCATCGAAACTAGCCTTACATGAGTGGTTGGGGGGGTTGCAGGTCGAAGGAGTGACTTTTCTCTGTTCGTCTGATTTCCTTCTAAATAAGGAAAACTTATTTTGGCACTTCATATGCATGAGACAGCATATATATATATAAAGGGATAAAGGAAGGGTGGGGCGGTGTGCAGTAATCATTAGGGGGAATTTTATTCCCCAGTTTTTAAATAACCGAGTATCGTATAAATTAATATAAAATACTTATAATAATTTAAATATACCAAAATTAATAGAAAATTATTTCTAAAAAAACCTACCCCTTAAAATAATAAAACTTCAACAAAATTTGGTATGCTAATACAAATGAAAATACTAATTAGATTAAATGATTTAATTTAATGCTACCAAAAAAAATAAATAATTAGGAGAGTCGTTACAACAACCAAAATAAAGGCAGGTCAAATTCAAGGAATGGCAGGGGGTAATCCAGACCCAAGAAACCTTTTTAGTGTTGGAATTGTGGAAAGTCGAGTCACATCAAAAGGTACTGCAAAGCACACCGAAAAAGAAGGACAACAAGGGTGGAATCAATGCCTCTACTGAAGACATCGGTGATGTACTAGTGTTTTCTGTTGACACTCCTATCTACTTTTGGGTACTCGACTCAGGAGCATCTTTTCACACCACCGCACACTGTGACCTCATGGAGAACTATGTTGCTAGCAATCACTGAAAGTTTATCTGAAAGATGGCAAGCCCTTAGACATTGTTGGTGTTGGGGAGATTAATATGAGAATGCCAAATGGCTAGATATTGAAGTTCATGAGGGTCAGGCATATGCCAAAGGTGATGCTTAATTTGATTTTGGCTAGTCATCTTGATGGAAAAGGGTACCATGTTACCTTCAGTAATAAGGATTGGAAGGTGACAAAGGATGCTATGGTGGTTGGTTGAGGTTAGAAAACGGTTACTTTACATGACGATGAGTTGTCATGATAGGATCACTATTATCGAAAACACCGAGAAGTCAGAGTTGTGGCATTGCAGGCTGGGCATATGAATGAGAAAGTCATGAAACTTCTGGTGACTAATGGCATGCTTCCAGAGTTGAAGAAGGTGGATTATCGCATATATGAGAGCTGCATTCTTAGGAAGCAAAGGCGAATCAGTTTTTCAAGTGCAAGATGGGAGCTGAAAGCTAAGAAGCTAGAATTGGTGCACATGACGTGTGGGGACCATCCTCTATCCCCTTCACTAGGAGGATCACAGTACTATGTAACCTTCATTGATGATTCAACAAGAAGGTATGGGTTTATTATATGAAGAACAAATCTAACGTGTTTCCTATTTTCAAGAAGTGTAAGGTCATGGTTGAGAACGGACAGACCTCAAGTTAAAGAGTTTGAGGTCTGATAATGGTGGAGAGTTCATCAACAACGACTTCTAACAGTATTGTGTTGATAATGGGATCAAAATGTAGAAGACTATTCTAGGTACGCACCAAATAATGGGGTAGCGAAAAGAGTGAATTGAACGTTAAACGATTGTGCCCGAAGTATGAGAATACACGTTGGACTATTCGAGACTTTCTGGGTAGATGCTATAAATACCTCAGCCTACTTGATTAATAGAGGACCTTTGGTTCCTCTTGACTACCGAATACCATAAGAGGCTTGGAGTGGTAAAAAGGTAAATCTTTCTTTTTTGAAAGTGTTTGGTTGCTTGTCTTACATTCATATTGATGATGCTGGTAGAAGTAAACTTGATCCAAAATCTAAAAAGTGTTATCTTATTAGTTATGGTTACACTGAGTTTGGTTATTGATTGGGATGACCAAAATTAAAAGATCATCCCTAAGTAGGAACGTCGACTTCAATGAGAAAGTGTTGTACAAGGACAAGCTGGGAGAGAACTCAGAAGCAGAGTCTTTACACTGAAATAGTAAAAAACTGTAGACTTGAGAGATATCCCAGCAACAAAAGAGCAAGCAGCTAGAGAGAAAAATCGACATGACGGTGACAGAGAGGCAGATGAGAATATTGACTTCGAGTCATATTAGCGGATATGGTCACAGAGTTGCATCAATCATCCAGAGTCAGCGAGACAGTTCACAGGTTCTCTTCGTTCCTCAATTACATCCTGCCCACTAACAGAGGAGAAAAGCTACAAAGAAGCAATGTAAGTTGATAAGCAGATCAAATGGGAGATGGCGATGACAGATGAGATGAACTTTCTGTCATCCAATCACACATGGGAGTTAGATGAGTTAGCAGAGGTGAAGGTATTGCAGAACAAGTGGGTCTACCGGATAAAGAAGGAATACAATGGAATAAGTACTACAAAGTAAGGCTGGGTTTGGAGGGATTTCAACAGAAAGAAGGCATTGGCTACACAAAGATTTTCTCTCCTATGGTCAAGTTAGCTGGTAGACAAGGAAGACCTACATCTTCATAGATGGATATGAAGATGACCTTTCTCCACGATGACTTAGAGGAGGAAATTTACATGAATCAACCGAGGGCTTTGAGATCAGAGGGAAGGAGAAGTTGATGCGCAAGCTTCTAAACAGCCTGTACGGACTGAAATAGGCTCCAAGATAGTGATACAAGAAGTTCGACATGTTTATGAAGAAAGACGAACTCTCGAGGTATGAGGCGAATCATTATTTCTACTTCAAGAGACTTGAAGAGCTCCTTTATGTCGATGATATGCTGATCGTGGGAGCATATCTACTTGAGATTGATAGACTAAAGAAGAAAGTGTCAGAAGAATTCGTGATGAAAGATTTAGGAGTCGTGAAGCAGATCCTCGAGATGAGAATTACAAGAAGTAAGGAGGTCTCAAGCTTTCACAAAAGGAATACATTAAGAAGGTTCTCGATGAGGTTCAATATGGACGATGCAAAACCGGTTAGCACTCCTTTGGCTAGTCGCTTTTGGATATCCAAAAATGACTCACCGGTGACCGAGGATAAGATAGCAAATATGAATAAGGTTCCTTATGTCTTTGCGATTGGCAGCCTTATGTACGTGATGGTATGTACGAGACCAAACATTGCATATGTAGTAGAGTTGTCAGTAGATTTATGATCAACCCAGGAAAATAATATTGGGAGGTTATGAATTGGATCTTCAGGTATCTAAAGGGAAGCTCAAGTTTAGTATTATGTTTCTGGAAGTCAGAGGCAGTTTTGCAGAGATACGTTATTGTTGACAATGGTAGTAATGTTGATAGTAAAAAGATCACATCGGGTACGTGCCACCTTTGGAGGTACTGCAATTTGTTGGGTTTCAAAGTTGCAGAAGATAGTAACTCTCTCTAGCTGTGAGGCTGAGTACTTAGCTGGACGGAGGCTGTGAAGGAGATGATGTGGATATAATCCTTTCTACAAGAACTGAATACCATCACGAGGGGAGCATAATATATTGTGATAGTCAGAGTGTCATTCATTTGGCAAAGAACCCGGTCTACCATGCTTGAATGAAGTACATACAACTCTAGTATCATTTCATTAGTTCAGCCTTGGAAGATGGAGCACTAGAGCTTGAGAAGATCCTTGGGAGTCAGAATCCAGCATACATATTGATGAAGATCGTACTGTATGATAAACTGAAGTTGTGCGCAGCTTCAGTTGGACTCCTTGGATGAGGATCGGAGTCGCTGTTGTTGATGGAGACAGATGTGAGATTAGTCTCCAAGTGGGATATTGTTGCGTTGTGGAGCCTAACTCCACTCTCTTTTGGTTCTCAATCCTATTTGGAATATGACTCAAATTTTTTATTCCTATTTGGAGTTGGTTTTGTCTATAAAAGGAACCACCACTTATATCGGTTTTGTCTATAAAAGGAAGAACCACTTATATCTATATATATACGAATAGAACTTGAGAGAATTATGAGAGACTCCATTGGTATTTATCTTTGAAAGATAATAACACATTAGACAGGCTTCTTGAGAGCTCTCACCAAAAGTGTAAGAGAGATTTGTAAACATAACTCTCGATTTTGGTTTATAGTGAAATTTGCAGCGATAAAGTGGACGTCGCTCTTGCGTTGAGAGTGAACCACTATAAATCTGTATGTGGTGTTATTTATCCTTTGTCGATTTAAATTTTTTTTGGTAAAGTCGAATTTGGGGCTCAAATCCTAACAGTATTGCTTGATGAGAATTTTGTGGCAAAAATTATTGATTTTGGACTATTTAAGAAGGACCTACGCTTGATGAAACTCATGTTACCACAGGTGTGAAAGGATCCTTCGGCTACCTTGACCCTGAATATTTTAGAAGGCAACAGCTGACAGAAAAATCTGATGTTTATTTCATTCGGTGTTGTTTTATTCTAAGTCCTTTGTGCTAGGCCTGCCATAGATCCATCTCTTCCGAGGAAGATGATCAACTTAGCTGAATGGGCAATGAAGTGGCAGAAGAACGGGCAACTGGAACGAATCATAGATCCCAATCTTATGGGCAAAATAAGATCAGATTCCCTCAGGAGGTTTGGAGAAACAGCAGAGAAATGCTTAGCTGATTCTGGTGTAGATAGGCCATCTATGAGTGATGTGTTGTTGAAAGTAGAGTATGCACTTTGTCTCCAAGAGTCTATCATTTAAGATTATCCTGAGAAAAAAAAAGAGTACCATACCTGTTGGCGAGCTATCACCACAAATCAATGATTTCAGTCGTTGATGCCAGTTCATCTGCTGCTCAGATCAAAAAATCAAATTCGGATGATCACTCTAGTGATGGGGTCTTTTTCGCTTTTGATTAAGTCCAGTGCTAGATAACTAAGTGAAAATGGTACATACCTTCCTTAGGTGTCTGTTAATGCCACTTCTGTTCAAGGATCATATCATCATATAAAGATTTATTTTTTGTTTTGCAACAGCTTATTCAATGAACTTCTGAGTTTTTTACATTATAGATGAAATGAGATTTATAGAAGGAAAGTGAATGAAAAATGATGGAATAAAATTGGGAGAAAAGAAATTTGAAGTAAAGTAGTCTTCACTTTATGTAGAAGCATTTCCCCTATATTGGTGGCTGGGGGGAGAAAGAGACTTTCTTCTCTTTAGATTGAGTTGTAGTTCTTCATGCTACTGATGTAGAAGTAAAGTAGTCTTCACTTTATGTAGAAGCATTTCCCCTATATTGGTGGCTGGGGGAGAAAGAGACTTTCTTCTCTTTATATTGAGTTGTAGTTCTTCATGCTACTGATGAGCTAAGAAGAAAGAAGTGTCTCGCATTGTCGTCGTCATTGCTCGAATTCAGCTTCGGTTTTTTTGGACAAAATTTATTTAAAATTAATTGTTTAACAATTATTTGATCTAAAAATTGAATCAAATATTTTTTCCTCCATATGAGGCCGCATAAGGGATATGCAGGATGCATACGCACCGCATTTTGAAGAGATGCTTCTCTTCAGGTTTCTGATTTGAGGGCATATGCGACCGTATATGCGGCATATGCTGGCAGCATATGCTCCATATAAGCCAGACGGAAACTTTAACAACTCACTGTTTTCGATTTGTGGAGGATATGTGGCGGCATATGACCATATGCGGGCGGCATATGCTGCGTCGTGTCCAAAATAGTACAAATTTTTACCTGGAACTTCTTGTTCCTTTTAGATTATAACGGGCTTTTGTTCCTTTCAGATGATATGTGGGGTTATAGAGACATTTTCTTTATGTGGGATTCATCCATCAAAATGTCAGTATAATTTCCTGAACCAATTTTGACATTTAAGTCACACGATCCGTTTGATCATACACTTCGGTTTGAGTTTGATCCTGTTACTAATGATTACAAGGTGGTAAGGATAGCATACACTGGATTTTTAACTGATAAGGTACCACGTCATGTTGAGCTTTATAAGTTGAGCACTGGTGTTTGGGAAGATATTACACATGTTGCCCCATCTTATAAGTTTTTTGCACAAAAACCAGGGGTCTATGTGAATGGGGCTTGCCATTGGTAGCCACTGAAAGGAAAAAAAGAGAGTCTATGATTATCAACAGGACGAGACGTTCTAGGAGATGATGGTACAGGTTTGTTTAGTTAAGAAGATTTGATATTTAGAGGATTGGTTCACCCTTTTTATATCTGAGGAGTCACTTTGTTTGGCTGATCGTTTGAGTACTGATGACAAACCAATGGACATTTGGAGGATGAAAGAGTATGTTAACCTGGCATCATGGGTAAACAGTTCAACGCCGATTTAAGCCACATTACGTTTGACGTTGGTGTTGATCATAATTTTTTCACGGTGTTGCTGGTTTTGTTCATGATCTTTTCTCAATGTTTCATGGTGGTCGTCAGGGCCAGGTTGGTTATTTGGTGAAGCCAATAGCTTCAAGGGAAAATGGTGAGATTTTTTGGAGAGCAGACAATGGAATCTTGGTTTCATATGATTCTATAGCTGAAAAAATTAAGAATCTCGGCATTCATAATTCCAACCATTTACCTTATCACAAGGCACTTTATGTTAATACTTACAAATTAAGCCTTATGTTACTTGGTAAGCGGTCAAAATGTTTCGCTGGAGACACCTATGCAGAGTCATCTAATTTAAGCATGAAGGGGGCTAAAGGTGGGAGAAAGGTTCTTAAAGGAAACACTAAAGAGGACTGCATCTTCTATCCCCTTACGCATTAATGTATTGATGCACATGTCAAAATTAATGCAAAGAGGTTGTGCATGATAAAACGGAAGAATAGGCAAGTTCAAATATCTTTCTAGTCTACTTGTAGCTCATAACTATATTCTGATTGACTATACTCTGTGGATGTGTTGATGTTTTTGCTAAACGCACTAATATGTGATACTTGGGTCAATCTTTTGTGTTGAAATATTATACATGAGACAGACACGAACCTACAAAAGAATCTTTTGCTTCAATTTATTTTTCAACTCCTTTAGTTCGATAAGTTTTTGGATAAAGTTCACCAAAGTTTAGGTGTTAATTTTCTTAAACATAATGCAACTAGTTCTTGTTTTAAAACCTTACCATTTCTTGCAACTTGGCATTGTTTTGCAGGTTGCACACTGATGTTGATGACCTAAAGATCAAGGTTTCTTGAAGGATCCAGGGGTGCGTGGCAGTTTCTTATGCTCTTGGGTATTAAAACTACTTGGATAGAGGCTATAAATCTAGTGTTGTGACTACTACTATGTAGATATTTTTGCACTCATAATAATTCCAAACATTGATTTGTTTTTGCAACTATTTGATTGTTATGTTACATTATCTGCCAAATTTCTATGTTGCGGGAGGATTTTGTTACAGTGGCAAAAGTCCCACATTGGTTGGAAAATGGACTGGCGATCTGCTTAAATGGACTTGGGCAATCCTCCCCTCATAAGTTAATTTTTTATGTTAAGTTAGGCTCAGGTATCATGTCTTTCATGGTATCAAAACCAGGTCCATTGTGGGGAATGGACTTGGTTTTAGGGTTGAATTAGGCCCAGATGTCATACCTTTTAGACTTATTAGTTATAATCTTATGAACAGTGACTATATGCCTTGTCAACAGTTCTTTCTTATGTAGTTTGCTAATCTTAAGAGCAGGATTGGCTAATGGTTTTGCTAGTTGTTTTCATCTTCCTATTCTCGTCTGTCTTCCTATTTTGAGTTTACAATTTGTCTTTTTAGCTGAAATTTCAATTCTAGTCGACATCAACATCAATTTGCTTCTTGAGTTTCTTTGATATACTAGAAAGTGTTTTGCAGCCACTAATGCCAATGATTTTTTCAAAGTTGGTGAAAGTGTTTGGAAATATATGTGTTATATGCTAGCGAAACATACATGTGTTATCGTTTCTCTCTTGCTTCTTTCTTGAAATATTCTGGCAGTTTTTTCATCCGTGAAGCTGCATCAAGTGGGTGCTTAGCAAAAAGCCAATCACATTATAGATGTAAGGAACTGAGGGAAATTTACAAACTCTTCATCACGTGTACACTTGACATTTTCCATAGAAAGCCAATCCAAATAGATTTATAAACATGTCTAGGATTTGTTTGATCAGATAACAATGCAAGAGATGGTGATCTGTATCTTCTGCTTTGTTCTCTGGTAAAAAAACAACCGATTTCTAATATTGAAATCCCTCTTTTGCAAATTACACTACGTTAAGCATGCATCATTTGCTGCAATCTGACTAAGTTCATTCATCTTAGCAGGGGATTTTCTCTTTGATGTGATGGTATTCTACGTCACATTGTGCACTTAAAACTCCAAAAATAGAGCATGTTCTTAAGTAATAATATGTGTCTTAACGTTTTTTGTTGAGTATTTACAGGGTTAAGGCAATATGTGGAAGTATGCAGCAATTGTACAGATAAAGGGTGATTTTCACTTAAAAAGGAGATGGTTCGCCTGCCCTCAAATGAAATGTCTGACCCAATCACCCAACTGAAATCACACTGTGTCTGAGGTCAGATGGTTCGCCTGAAAGAACTGCCTAAGTGAAAGTGCACTGGTTAAGAACCAAGGATCAGGCAGCCCAGCAGACGTCTTTTCTGATGGGAGACGGTTCGCCCATTGAGTGTCGTCTAATGGAAAACTCACTGCACAGTGACAGACGGAAGACCAGACGGATCGTCTGTCACGCCTACTCTTTTGCCTAAATAGAAGACAGCCCAACCCAATTTTTTGTTGTTGTACTTACACTTATATTCTATAAATAGCACAATTAGCTTAGCTTTAAAAGACACACCAACACTTACAATTAGAAAAGAAAGAATAGAACTATTTACATATATTCTAGAAAGAGAAATATTTAGAGAGTCTTGTAATTCTAGGGTTTGATCACCCTATTCTTACAAGAATACAAGTGTTGATTCTTTTTAATCTTTATTCTACAATCAGTTGAATGTTTACTTCTGCGGTATGTTACTCTTTACGTTACGGTTTCGCTATTGTAGTAAGATATTAATTGCGAGCTAAACCCCAACCTTAGGGTTGTGGGATCCATGGGTTAAACTACATTAGGGTTGTAATCTACATATGTCGTTGCATCTATTCCAATGTATGAACATAATATCTACGTAATAACTGACTTTTAGTGGTTGCAAACACTAGAACACACCTAGGTTTAACTAGCACTAACCCTGTGGATAAAACTAGGAGTTGAGATTATATTAAGAAATTCGGGGCGTTAACCCTCATCCAATGGTTGGTGCTGTAGCAAGAGTAATTATCTTGAGTTATCATGACAAATACAATGCTCTCATTCATAGCCCTAACCCGGTGTAAAAGAGATTTATTTAGGATTAAAGGTTGGAAAACACTTAAATAAATAGTATTGTTTTTGTACGTAACTCTACGTTTAGGAAATATTATGCAATTGTGTAAAGATTACAATCCGAAGGTTGGTTGAACCCTGGTGAACATGAACCTAGGTTAACAATACACTTGAATAAATCGACAGTCAATAACGATTACAACGAATATTGCAATAAAACAAATCCCCCTTTTACTTTCTGTTTATCACTAGAAACAAGTACTAACTGTTAGCTACTATTGCTGGGCGTATATCTGACACCCTATTTCTTGTGAGATCGACCCCAACCTAGTTGGGTTCTAAATTTGACAACCGACCGCTTATGCTTCAAAAGGAAGTGTAGTTTGGGCGTTATCACTCTTCCAATTGGATTTTCAAGGCCAGGGAAGTGACAGTATATCAACCGAGAAGACTGTAGCTGTAGTACCCCTGGAAATTTTCCTAAGTTTGAGATTTTAAAGTGTGGTTGCATGCCAACAGTTGATGTTTATGTTATACGCGGTCCCTTTAAGCTTCAGTCCTCCTAATCTTATGATAAAGTTGATTTGTTCTAATCTTTTTTAAATGCATCACATCTGGTTCAAATTTCATGATCCCATCAAATTCATGCAAAATGGAAAGATGGCTTTGTTTTGAAGGTTATGTTCTGTCTCTTTCTACCTTGTAGTGTTGAATGCTCAAACAATCTTATGGGAGTCAGAACTACATGATAATTTTGGATGGTTGAGATACAGGCTGTGAATCTAATGTTTGATAATCGTTTTTTTTTTCTTCAAAAAATTGAGGGTAGCGGAAGAAAAAACGGGGAGGGGATTAGAAGGTGGGAATTGAACCCTCACCAATAAGGTGAGGATTCCGTCTAATCTTGATGGCTATATTTTTTGTGCTTATCATTTTCCCAAACCCCCCATGGTATTTTCAACTATATATTTCCGTCTATGGTAAAAGACCAACTATTATTGCTCCTTAACGTATTACAACATTAGGACACTTATCATTATACTACACACCTCGGCTTACAGACTTTTGCTCTCTTGATCATATTCCATGTCATGGATGTTTACTTAGATCTTTATACTGTGAACAATGTTATGATTGGCTGATACTTTTCTAGTTCTTTATACTCTTTTCTCTGTCTTATTTGCTTTCCATATCTTTTCTGTTCACTACTAGGAACCTAAGTGCTGTTGGAACTCATTTTTCTTTAGTTCCAGGAGCATGGCTGTTGTGTTGCCAGTTCTCTGATAATAAACCAAAACTATCAGTTCTTTTCATGGCATTAGAATGAGCAGAGGCAAGACTAATTATTATCTGCAACTACTATCCACATATCCATTTCTTTGATTATGTCCTGCAGTAGTTATTGAAAGATGGCCATTTAATCTTATGCGAGTTTCAGGAGTTAGCTTACAGTGTGCTTCTAGCAAGTCTGTGTCGGACACTTTTCTTTCGAGCCGAGGTCTATCAGTAATAGCCTCTCTACTATAAGAGTCATGTCTCCACACATTCTTATCTCCTCAGACTTGTGGGGTTACATTGGAAATGTTGTTGGAAAGTAAGTCTGCTGTAGTGCAAATGTATATATAGTAGCATAAGCACCTTTTTTCAAAAGAATGTCAATTATACTGTGTAGATAGGTAAAAGATTTTCTTTTATGTAAATATATTGTATGTTGAATGCCCGCCCCTTGAATTCCTCCTATAGTTATTTCCTAGCATTTTGATTTTCCTTAATGAAAATTCTAGTTTTATGTCATTTCATGAAGAAGAAAAAAAGTGATTAACCAATTGATATATATAACCAATATATATATATAATCCCTCCGCACTTTGAAATAAGACTCCCTCCACACTTTCAGAAAGAGCAGAGTCCTCCACAAAAAAAAATAAGATACTCCGGAGACCGAAAAAAGCTTACACACCCCAATCAATAGCAGAAAAAAGGCACTCTTCCCCCCTACAGGTTCCAATAATAGGAAAACCGTCTCTTCCTCCACATGAAATCCAGTAAATCTGTTTGAATATCAACGGACTGATGAAGAATAACCACAGAATGATAAGAAAACCAGAACACTTTCTCCCAACATTTGGAACTAAAATGCGAAGGAAGAAAAGAGCTGAAAAGTATCATCACTGGTTTTCGAATTGCAGCGTTAGACTCGGATCCTAGATTCCGTGCACCACCACCGCTGTGGTCGAACATCACCAATTCTTGCTCTAATCTACGTGCCCAGAAATTGAAGAAAACTGGCGCCCCATCAAAGTCCAAAGAAGATAAGGAGTTGAAAATTGAATATTCATTGGCAAGTACTGATTGTGAAGATATGGATAAGGTAGGTATGTAATGAAAAACTTTTGTTGGGTATGAGATTTGCATTGACACATATAATATTTTTTTAACCAATCTCTTTTGCTATGAAACAAAAAGAGGATGTGCCTCAAATATACATGAATTGGGAAGAATAAATGTTGTTTTAATCTTCCTTTCCCTTTCCCTTTCACATTATTTCCTGAGAAATGAATTTATGCATAGGAAACAAACAAACATTGAGAATAACATCAACACTTAGTCTTTGAATCATCTACAGGTATTAAGCGGATATCAAAATCTCACAAATTTGGTGTAAGTTGAAGTCAATTGTAATTGAATCTCCCTGATCATGCCAACATTTCCTTCGTTCATCACTTTCTGCTAGAGAACTTTGAAATTCTCCTTGGCAAATCCCTCCACACTTTGAAATCCTTCTTTGTGGCACACAAAATTCCTTCAAACGGCCCAGGTATGCTTTCTTTCCTTTCTCAACCATTTTTTCTTTTTACTTCTGTAGCATCAAATATTCATGTAGATTTCCTCCAGCTTCTTCCGTTTGGTACAGTTAAATTCCCATGGCTTTTGAAGAAACAAGTGAATCTCAAAAACACACTTAACATTTTCATGAGAGTCTTTACTGTTAGATAAATTGTTCTTTGCATTTTGTTGAGGGAAACTGCATCTTTTTGCCTTTTCATGGTTATCAATATAATTTTTAATGCTTCTGTCGTCCCTTTCAAGGAAAAAAACAAACACTTATAATGTTCACGTCTACATCTTCTCAGATAATGAGTATATTACAAAACTTAGTTTTCTTTTATGACATTTTTAGTAAGTTTAGTTACAATTGGATTTCTAATTTACTTCCTCTGAATAGTTGTCTTACTCTTTTGCACCTACATCTGTGATTTAAATATATATTATTAATGAACTTTAGGTACACTACGAAGATTTAGAACTACTTTTTAATTTGCTAAAATGCTTCGCAGTCTTCTAATTTTAAGTTCATTTTATTTGCTAAAATGCTTTGTCATTTTCAAAGGCCAATTCTTGTGTGCAAATGTTTTATCTGTTCCGTTCCTGCAATGAAGAAAGACCCCAGACATATGCTTATACTACCCCAGCAACTGCTGATAAGGCGGAAATGTATTTGCCCCTCAAGGTTGCGATAAGATCACCATTTAGTTCAGAGTCATTGGGATCGGACCTTCATCCTTTGATTATAGTGGTTAGAGTCTCAAGTGGGCTTGTTAAAGATGTGATAAAAAATATTAGAAAGTTTTTGGGAGGCTATTATTTTGTTGTTACTGTGATGAGCTGGAAAAAAGTATGCCAAGGCTGATGGAATAATTTATTTTTTTTGTGTGTGAGTTAATAAGAATTTTTATCAATGTTGAGAGACATGGATTCTTGTAGTATGCCTCAGTGCACGGGGATTATAAGATGCACCAAACAACAAATTAAATTAGGGATTATATGGCTAAAGGATCGAATATAGTGTTGAGAGTTGATATACAAGGGGAAGTAACGCTTGGGATGATTCTGAAAAATCTGCAGTATATATGTTCTTTGTGACAAAGAGTGAAAATGCATTGATAAATAGGTTAATTTATAGGAAGATCAAGACTACAGATACTTCTCTTCTGAGGATTTCCATGGCCGGAGAGGAGGTGAAGAATATGGAAGAATTTGGTTATGTGGGAGTGAATAGAGAATGGGAGTAGGTGAATTATATTAAGTTAGTGGAGTTTGATATTGATGCTGAGAAAGCTAATTCAAGCAAAGAATTGTTACAATTCAGAGTGTTTGATTTTGTATCTTTGATCTATTTTTTGATTAAGTTGAGCAAATGTTGTAATCTGTATTTGTAATCTACTTGCGGACTAATACATTCTTGAGCACAAAAAAGGAGTTAATTATCACAAATACATGTAGAGCATCTCGATATTTTGAGTTTCTTACCTGAACTATTACGTGTACGAGTTTCCTATCTAAAGTCCTGATTTATCACCAACTATTTATCAAAATACACTTCAATATCAATTGTTTACTTTTCCTTCTCCACAACAATTGGGTTTTCCAAGGCTTATGCAGCATCAAGATGAAATGGAATATTACATTCTATACAATCATAATTGACAACAGGCCCGTATCCAAGACCTCTTGGCTCTTGCTATAAGCGTCAGTAAGAATCCAGAACACATTTGAGTAGTATCCAACGTACTATATATTTGGTCTCTCTTTTACTTAAATAGTTAACAATATTGATGTTTAATTCCTGATGTGTTATGCACCAGGTTACTGAATATAAGTTTCACTTTCTTTTGCAGATACCTTTATCTTGGAAGTTGAAAAGAAAAGTCACAAAGCCAAACGGACTCACATTGGTGGCACCACCATTTCAAATTAAATGGTAGCAGATGAATAGTTCAATACAATGTAAGTGCCATGCTTGAAGCAGCCTTATATTCTGGGGGCTAAAGGGTTTGTGTGGTCCCATTGAACCTGTGAGTGTTTAATTGGAGAAAGGGGAGATGAAGATAACAGAGAGAAATATAACTGATTTACTATCCTCAAGTGAGGTATTAATGATTAACTTTCCATTATATGGTGTAGTTGAAAGATAAGTAAAATGACTTCTTTATTCCTTTTTGTTTGTTTTTAAAAGGATTTGAAAGGAAATATAAGAGGTATCACATATTGCATCTCCAGTTCAAGTTCTAAAACTGATGAAATCAGAGGTGCTATTATGGAATTGCAACTCCAGTACGTGTTCTAAAGTTAGATGCTTAATCAATCTTCTTTCTTGGTGTAAATTTTCCAATGTAATAATTCCATTATGTTCTTGGATCTCATCATCTCCGTGAATCTTAGTGAACAACTACTTTACCTGATAAAAAAAAAGAGGGCAATATATGTAGGAGGTATCCAACAACTCCAATTTTAAAGAACATATTAACAATTTTTGGATAAATTATTTCTGTCTATCTCTTATGAACCAAAAGACACATATAGACCTATTGTTGGAATCATTTAATATGATTCAGTAAATATTAGTTCCTTTTTAGATAGATTCAGTATATATTAGTTCCTTTTTAAGATAATCTGATTGCTTGTAATTAGGCAGTAAATATTTCGGCAGATTTTTAGGAATTAGTTTCATCCCTTTTTAGTCAATACTCAATAGTATAAAGATGACCCATTGTAAATCATCAAACACACAAGAAGTGAAATAAAAACAATTTCTGTCTTCATGTATCAGAGCAAGTACTGTCAAAGACATTCGAAACCCTCATTTCTCAGCTATGACCGAAAACCTGGACAACCAAAGTTCAGTCTCTTCAGGACAAGCAGAGAACCGAACAGAGCTTGTTTCGGCCATGACTACAAACAGTCAGTCTTCTAATGTTTCAACTGGTTTACTAGCTCACATAGGTAATTCTCTAATTGCTCTTAATTTCAAGAATATTAAAATTCCATGGATTATCGATTCAGGTGCCTCTGATCACATGACAGATAGTCATTATTTATTTTCGTCATATACCCCGTGTGCTGGAAATATTAAGGTTAAAATTGTCGATGGTTCACTATCCCCTGTTGTAGGAA
>JBDJHY010680519.1:0-15931 GCA_039654485.1 Withania somnifera | reverse complement strand
GTAGGCTCTGTTGAAAGTGCATTGGGACTGGGCCAGTATCACCACATGATTATTGAGCCGTGAAGGCTAGACACTGATTTTAGTAATGATAACGAATAATGAAATAAATGAATAATTTATAATATTCTAATAATAATATAATTTAAGGGACCTTTTATGTTGTTTAGACTCAGCGGTGTACCAAGAACTTGTTACTACTATTTCTACTTGTTTCAGCCCAGGATTTACACCTTGGCACTGTAAAATATCAAGTGATTGATTAATGCTGAGACTTGAGACTGACTTTGTTCGGCAGTGAGTACGTCGCTAACACTTGAGTTCGTCATTACACGAAAGTGAGTAAAATCTTTCGATACTATCACATATAAGGGTTTGGAGGATTATTGATACAGTTCTCTTGAAGACTTTGGTGATACATGACATTGAGGCGTAGGATGCCATAACCTGATGACATTATAGATTTTGAGGCGTGGGATGCCATGACTTGTTGATATTATGACTTATTGAGACTATTAATATACATATGAGGTATTAAACGCCAGATTTGGTACTTATGAGACTTATGATATGGGATATGAGATTACGATGATGTTTGAGCTTGTATGTGGTTGGCGTACCTCCATGTTGCTAGCTTCCTTGATATATTATTTGCTTTTATGGCCCGATTTATTGGCTTTTGTTGTTTACTACTTTTATTATTGTTATGTTCCCAATAGGCATTAAAAGCCTACTGGGTACGGGTTGCTTCGGTTGCTTGTACTCATACTATACTTGTCCATGTGTAAATCCTAGTACAAGTGCCTGACCGTGATTCAAAGACCGTTGTTCGTGCTGACCCTTTTTCTTTTAGAGATTTAGGGTGATCTTGACGTCCATCTTTTTCCTTCTTCTCTCCAGTATTAGATTGATCTCCATTGATTTTCAAAGATGCATTTGTATTATGCATTTGATTCCATGATCTGTACTTAGGGGTTTTGTATTACACTGATACCGAGTTTGGGCATCATTGATTCTTTAGAATTTTTCTTTCATTTATATATTGTTATTATACTTGTACTTTCTGCTTTTGATATAGTAGTCCTTCGTGTCGGCTTCAGACTACAAGGTTGGTTCTCCTAATAGCAGTATAGTAGGTTCCATTATGATCCGAGAAATCGGGTCAGACACAAACTCAAACATTACCCTGAGAACACACAGAAAACACATCAAATAACACAAAAGTTACTCAATAACATACATTTATTCATAGTTTTAAGTGAAATATGTGACTTAAAATACCGTCACATCAATTATATATATCAATACATGGAAAAAACCTCCGGTTATATTTATACGTCAATACCTTGTAGAAACCCCATGTCATATTTATACATCAATAAGCAGAAACCTCAGTTTATAAATCATCGCCTGGTAAAACCTCAGGCTCCAACATTTGAAGTACCTCAACAATGTCTGTCCGACAGAAACCTCAGATGCCCGTACCCCAAAATCATCACCATAACTCAATTTCCATCCCCAAATAATAATTTATATGCATATACCAATTCAAGCATAAAGAGTGGCACCAAATTAGGTTACAATAAGTAAATCAATTCATCAAAGAGGTAAACAATCATCAAGTCACTCATTTCAATCTAGCCCCCACAAGGCATTCACAAAATGATTCATTTTGAAACAACTGAATTATCATATGACAATTCTTATTATAGGTTTAGCTGATACATTCAAACCATTCATGGTATCTCAACCAATTAAAGATATGGATCCAAATCATACGTCACATCAATTAATTCCCTTATTAGTAAAACCTAAATGCTTAATCCCAACACTCCCAATGCTTAATCCCAACAATCCCAATGTAATCATTTCCCCAAACTAGACATAATCTAGCAAGTAATCATTAATACTTTATAAAAAGATCAAGAACTTGTCTTAGATATGGAGAAATATCTCAATTGTGAGCCTTGCCCTTTCTTAGAGCCTCCAAACGAGCGTAATCTAGTTACAAACACAATACACACAAGAGAACATAAAAATCAATATCGATAATTTTATATTTCGTACTTTATTCAAAAACTCGCCTGGGTCCATAGGGTCAAAACCCGAACTTTATCATGAACATATTACATGTTACTTGTGAAAGCTAAATATAAAGTTTTATAAAAAAGCCAATTCATTTTGTGGTGGGAAATCAAAGTTTTATCAATTTTTGAGTTCAAGTATAAAACCACTATTGTTGTGTTCAAAACCTTCAATTTAAATGTAATAATCGTGTTAAAGTGATGGGGAGTTGATGAAAAGTGATTAGAAATCTTACCCAATTGATATTTTTGAAATTCTAGCTTAATCTTTTCTAGAATAGGCTTTTGAAGTTGTGTATTACATGAAAACGAGCCAAGTTTTATGAAAATACTATTTTAAAACATTGCAGTGAAATCAATTCTCCCCCGTGATTGCAGAAGGCAGGACATCAACATGATGCCATAGAGGATTTACTTTATCGTGGTCGTGGTCTTCCACCTAGTGATCCTACTGTCTCAATAGTTATATTCATGCAATCATGGATAATATCTACTCAATCATGCTCCATAGAAATCAGATCTTCGCGATCGCAGTCGTAACCACGCGATCGCAATAAAGGTCACACAAATATGACAACCACCACAAAAATAGAAAGACTCATTTAATCAAAATGCTCATAACGAATCCTCGGGATACAATCAAAATCGGTGCAAACAAACCATCTATGCAACCATAATAATTTTGATGCTCCACAATCAACAAAACCATCAAAACATGTGTACGAGGTATCATTGACCTAATACTCTCTACGGGTCCATTTTAACTAAATATACCAAAATGAACAAAATGCCCCCGAGGCTTATAAAAAATACAAGAGACTTCCTTCTAGGATAAAAAACCTCCAAAATCTAACGGAATAATCGAATTTTCAATCCAGGCCCTCTAAGCCACAATTTTGACCAAATTCAACCCTTTTCCTTAAAACTTATCTTTATCCCGTCAAACCACCCAAATTCACTACAAATAAGATAAAATAGAAAACGAAGGTGCTACTAAACTAAAGTCGACATCCCAAAGTTGATGGAATTGAAGAATTTATGTTTTGAGGTCTCAAACTCTAAATGACCCCTAGACTTCTTTATTTCTCACATTAAAACTTTAAAACTCAATTTTTCCAATGCCTCGCCCGTTCATGAAACAACCATGGTATCAAATTTATTTTGGCATAATATAACTACGGGGAGGTTAAAATAATTAAAAAGCCCAGAAATTAGAAAAATGATCTTGATGGTCATTACATTTAATATTAGAGATGACCTTTGAAGAGGTCTCAATACGGATCTTAGACAGTGAGTTTCGCATGCTTAGAAACAAAGAAGTAACAACAGTCAAAGCCTTATGGCGAAATCAGTCAGTTGAGGGAGATATATGAGAAACAGAGGCTGACATGATGAGTAGATACCCATATTTTTTCCCTGTAGTACCAGCTCAGTCTAGGTAATTAACCTTTTTATTTAATTATTTTTCCTTGTCAGGTTTATGTTGTATGTAGAGTTGCATAAGTTCCATTATGTAGATTCATGCTATATTTTCTAGTTCATGTTAGCGCATTTCAAATTAGTTGGTGTATCATGTATTTTGGTCCAACTCAATTAGTAGCTCAGTTATGATTAGTACAACTCAATGATACCATATGCGAGTTCAGTAACCAATAAATCAACTTTTGTAGTAAATCCCCTCAGTTTCAACTTAAATCATTATTTGAGAATGAATTATCACATGGGGAGATATTGTAACCCTTTTAAAATGATTCTAAACCATGCTCATACTAAACTAAAATAGTTGTTGAAATTCTTAAAAATCTGAAAATTTCCATGTTCATGTTAAGGTCCATGAACCGTCAAATAAGTCGATGGACCGTGGATTTTTGTGGTATTTTTCCAGTGACATTGAAATCTATTACAAAGGGTCAATGGTGAGGATTAATAGACCATCGAATGGGTTAAAATCCTGTCATATTTCCCTTATCTTGAAGTAGTGAGCATCCCAACTTATCAAGGTGGAGTTGACAGGATGTCAACCCAGATGTCAAATCCTTCCAATAAGCCCCTCAATCAAAGCCAAGTTTTCATGGACCAGGTGACAGACAATCAACCCCATTGTGAAACTTGCCCAATTTTAGTTTTAGACCATTTTTTAGGGTTATTTGTATTTTTTCCCACACTTTTATACCAATAATATGACCTTTTGAGCTAAGTTTGAAGGGGTATAGAAACTTAAACCTAAGTATTCCCTTGTTACATTCATTTAGATTTAGATATTAAGTGTATTCTCTTAAATTCTCTCTCAAATTAAACTAGGGTTCTTCTCACAAAGGTGCAAGAACAACTATGCACCATCAAACCCAACCTAAAAAGGGTTTCAAATAATATTTTAAAACACTTCATAGTTCAGGTTTGTAGGACTTCAACAAGGGTTGGATTCCGTCCTTGTGTCCACATTCTCTATATGTATTTTTAAGTTATGGATTTAGACTTTTGGGTTAATCCCAAGTATCTTGTTGATGATAAAATTACTCTCCTAGCATGATTCTTGATAATTAATACCGTTTTCATGATATTTACTTGATATTGTATGAAGTACATACCTGTATGAATTGAAGCGTAATTTCATTATATTATACCAATTTGGTTGAGGTTTACATGTCATATTCATAAATTTTAGTAAAGTTATGATCGTCAACATCTATACTATGGTCAATTTTGCAAGGTTACATCTTGTTTTGCATTGTTACTAGACTTGTTTATGAAATTTCTTGAATTTATGAAGGTTCAAGCCGATTTTAGTGTCTGTTAGAGAGTTTCTCATGATATGGATTTACTAAAATTTAATCCAGGTTCTGAAAGTAATATTTTAAAAGATATTTAGTTGTCTAAATTAAAAGTCTAGACAGAGTGTACATGATTACGAGAAAGAAGAGAGTCAATGTCAAATAGACAACTTTTATGCCCAAATATGTTGAGTTAGATTTTTCATGGTCAGTTCGTATTTAACATATGTCCCACTGGTCAAAATTAGGAGCAAGTGCCTATTTTAGTTTTTGGGGCAGTATTAGCATCGAGTAGATTTGGACAAGAATCCCCTATCTTATGAATTATGTGCCACCATAGCATGTTATGGCCCAAGAGGTATTTTTCATGGCTTAGTGGATCCACAAGGAGATTTATGAGTGGATCCATACCCCGATAAGGTATAGGGATCCTTTCTAGCATGGGGTTATATATTGGACTCCGTGGTTGCTCATCCTAGTTCTATATGTCAATTGTAGAATCTCTCATTGATGTTCAACTTTCAGTCAATATGGTTTGAGATTTCAAAGTATGTGTATATTTACCTTGTGAAGTTAAAGGCGTATAGAATTTTTTTGAGTTTTATTTCTCCTTTTGAGAGTTGATATTTTACTTATATTTGACAGATTTACACAAAGTGGTTAAATGATATTGTTGCTCAGTTTCAGTCTTAATTCATGCATTGCACAATTTACTTTCATATCCCTTCTTCATCTTGAATATTTACATATATATATATATATATATATATATATATATATAATTTTATGTTATGTTCTTCCATAGAAGTACTGCCACTTATAGATGCATAGTCTATGCCTGCATTGTAAAATAATACAGATCCATGTAGCCATTCCTACGCACACAGTTGACCAGATCTTGCAGCTTGTATAGCTTAGTGAGCCTTAATGATTCAAGGGGTACTCTTCTTCAGAGTTATATTTCATTTATTAGTTCCCTAAGACTTAGTAGTTATCCAAGCTAGCTAGAGGCATATCCCAGCAACTTACTAATTCAATTGGTGGTGGCTTTCAGAAAGATGTTGCAGAGTGTTGTTCCAGACTTATATTTCTTGTATTATTCATATATTTCTGATTCGTATGAGTTATCCATAATTGATTTTATATTACCTTTTATTCGTTGAGTGAGTCTCCTAATTAGATGAATTCTAGGTAAAAGTGTACTTTTGGGCCACCTGGTGATTTTGGATGAGTCTAATCCTAGATTTATCTTAAGGCATGAAAACCATATAGAGATACAAAATAGAAGAGAAATATTTTCTTTGGAGCTGCTTCACTAAGAAAAGAAAATGGATCAAGCATTTTATGCTTACATATAAAAAACAGAATTGAAGGTAGAGAGAATGTGTCACGCCCCAAGTCTGCATCCCCCAATGACACATGACATCCAGAACCATAAAGAGGCCCTAAGTGTACCCCTTGGATCTTATATTCACTATACATGGCACAATAATTTTGCAGAAATCAAGATATACGCATAAAGGAGAATGAACTCAAACTACAATCAACATATATATATATATATATATAAACTATAGAGTCTATAAACTTAAAGAGTCTAGTAACTAACACTATTTTTATCTGAAAGCCATACAATACTAAAAAACAGGCTGTTGGGACAAGTCCCAAACTAACCCGAATAATTACTAAAAACTAAAATGAAACAAAGTAAAGAAAATGTCTAAATCAATACTTGTCCCCGAAATAGGAGGACTCTCCACTAAAGATATAAAATAGAAGAATCCAAGTCAAACATGAATGTGCAAAGGCATAACATGATCTGCATTATGATATAATGTAGCACAAGAAGGTGCTTGACTAGAACTTGAAATGTACTGAGTATACAAGAATGCAATGCAAAGTATAAATATGCATGTGCTAGAGTAAAATATACAATATTGATATGCATTGAGTAAAAGTGTACCAATTATTGAACTGACTAAAGCAATATATAATAAGTATGAATTCAACACATTATATTTAAAACTGAAAATTAGAAATCTGTAAAAATTATAATTTGACTGAAGCTAGATATATTAGAAGTTTCTCTAATCGAAAGTAAATCGTGTGATAAAACACAAAGTCCAACATGTTTCTTGATTGATGGGTGTACTATACGCGACCAAAGGTATATGACTTAGGCTTTGTGACTCCATTAACTGTGTTGACACTTATAGGCTAAATATCCTACAGTGGAAATAGTGGTTATCTTGAACCCGAACTCTCTCAATACTAGTACCACTCCCAAACTGAAACTACTAACTGGTCAAATACTGAAAATTGGTCATGAGCAGTGAGGAAAAAATTAGAGTACCTCATTGGCCATGAAATCTGAGCATGACTATTAAAGTGTAAATTATTTATCTGAAACTTAGTCTAATAGCCATGTAATTTTGAGTTTGAAATTTATGAACTTGAACAGTTGTTCAGAGCATCACTGAAATAGTCTTAAAACTTTGTAAAGCTAGTAAAATCATGCTTGCTGAATAATGTTTAAATTTATCCAAAAAGCCTGAGCATGAAACATATAGACATTGTGTTAAAAATTTACCAATTCATGGGTATATGCATTTTTATATATATAATGACATGAAAATCATAAAAATATGTATTATAAACAAGAAACATACTAGGAAGAAGAAAATTAACATGAATATCATAATTTTGATAAAACCCTAGGATCATAATTCATATACTAAACTGAAAGTTCTCAGAAGTTGGGAAGGGGTGAAAGAAAACCCTTGTTGAAGTCTCATATACCTAATTTTATGATTTGGACTGAATGCATTATAGATTCTTTGGTTCTTCAAGTTTTGGAACGAAACCCTACTTTGAGCCTGAGAGGGAGTCTGAGAGAATAAAACATGAACTATTCTAAGTGTTGGTTTGAATGAGTTGAAACTATTGTTTGGGTACTTTAATCTCATCCCTTGGAGTGTGAAACAACATATTTTAAGTATTAGATAGGTTGGAAAATGACTAACTTTCCCTTGAGAAGTTAGACTAGAAAGTTGATGGGGTGCTCTATGAGTCGACTCCTGCATACCTTGAAAGTCATGACTCGTGGTGTCTAGATGTGGTTCAGAGACTTTATTATTAGATTCCATTAGCATCCCATGATTGTGCTGTACAAGTCGTAAGGTATATCCCACGGTTCTTGGAATCCACTCGTGATCTTGAAGGCTTAATGTATGGTCTCTATGTAAAGTACCATGATTTGCTTGTAAAAATCATAGTACAGATCTCACGAGTCGTGAGGTGAATCGTGGTCCTAGAGAGAATTTTTCCAGACTTCTATTAGGGCTCTCACAAGTTGATCATATAACTCTTTATGGCCATATCGCGAGTCGTGACTTGCACTCATAGGGATCTAGGGACTTTTTTCTAACTTTGTGAGCTAAATTATGGGTTTTTAGGTTTGAAGCATGTATGGGGTAAATTTAACTGTTGAATTTAACTCTCCCTCTTAGGATCATTCGGCCTCAAATAAAGGAAAAAGTCGAGTTTGAGTAAATTTAACTGTTGAAACTAAATGACTGAGTACTGAGTTGAACATATACATGTTACTAACTGAAGTGAGATGAAATAGGCATAACTTGATACACATAGCATGAATACGCATGCTAGAGTTCATTAAAAGATGACATACAACATGAAATTGAAGGAAAATATATAATAAGAGAGGACAATTACCTCATTTTAAATTAGTGCTAGGAGGAAAAGGTGTGCCAACTTTGCCGTCATGTTTGCCTCTACTTCCTATGTAGCTCCCTCAACAAATTAATTTCTTCAAAGGGCTTTGATTAAATATACTACCTAATTTCTAAGTATGTGCATCTGTTCGTCTAAAATCTGAACTAGTACCTCTACATAGGTAAGGTTGTACCACACCAATATCCTCCACTAGCATTACCAAAGGAATATTACCAAGCCATTTTTTCAACAAGTACACACAAAATACCGGATACATTGTTGTCAACTCCGATTGACGATCAAACTCATTTGTAATCCTCTTCAAAATTTTATAGGGACATATATATAGGGGATTAATCTTCCTCTTTTTACCGAACCTCATGACTCCTTTCATAGGGGAGATCTTTTGGAACACCTAATCATCTACTTAAAATTCTAAGTCTCTTCTCCTCACATCAGTATAGGATTTTCGTCTTCTCTAAGTTGTCTTTAACCTCTCAGATAATCCAAACCTTCTTCATAGTCTCATGGAATGAATATGGAGCTATCATAGCTGCTTCACCTTCCTCAAACCAACTAATAGGAGATCTACACCCCCTGCACAAAGAGCCTTAAATAGAGCCATCTAGATGCTATAATAATAGCTATTATTATACAACAACTCTAAGTGATCATCCTAGATTCCCTTGAATTTAAAGCGTAGGCCCTCAACATGTCTTCCAAAATCTAGATGGTCCACTTTTCCAAGCCATCTGTCTGTGGATGAAATCTATACTAAGATGTACTTGGTTACCTATAACTATTTTGAAAGACTTCTAGAACTAAAAGGTAAATAGAGTACTAGTATCTAAGATGATAGATAAAAGAATACCATACTATCTTTTGCAGGTAAAGCTTTCCATAGTCCTCTGTTGAGTAGTTCGTCTAATTGACAGAAAATGACATGGCTGCCATTCCTTCTATAATTACCCATATAGATTCATTTTTCTTTTGAGTACAAGGTAGACCGGTGATGAAATCCATATTTGTTACCTCCCACTTCCACACAATAACATCAAAGATCTGGGTCACACCCCTAGCTACAGTTGGGACACTTAGCCATAAAATCAACTATGTCCCTCTTTATGTTATTCCACCAATAGACCACTCTTAAGTATCTATATATTTTAATAGTACGTGGATGAATAGAATATTTAGAACTATGAGCCTTTGATAAAAAAATTTACCGCAATCCATCTACATATTAAAAACATAATTTGTCCTCGTAGTAAAGCACACTATCTCCTATTTGTGAGAAAACCTGGACCTTTTTCTGATGATCCTAACCCTTGAACTAGTGAAATACTAGAACCCTACCTTGATTATACTTCACTTTAATAACTAAGGATGACTCTGAAGCATTCTGAACTATCTCACTATCATTAGCACTAATCAATCTAAGTCCCAAATTTTCAATACTATGCATATATTTAGCTAACTTCTTCTTACCCTCATCAATGGTGCAACACTTCCCATTCATAACCTGCTAAGTGCATCTTCGACCATATTAGATTTACCCAAATGATATATTACACTTATATCATAATCCTTCAATAATTCTAACCACCTCCACTAAAGGAGAATTATTTCTTTTTGACTGAATATACACTAAAGCCTCATATGATCAGTGAACACATCAACACAAACACCATACAAGTAGTGCTTCCATATCTTCAACGCAAACACTACATCTGATATCTAAAGGTTATGAGTCAGATAATTCTTCTAATGAACTTTAAGCTGTCTAGAGGCATATGCTCACTTTCCTATTCTATATCAGCACACACCCGAGTCTAACTTAAAAAACATATCAATATGCTACTAATACTTCTGTACCCTCTAGAAGGGTCAATACTGGTGTAGAAGTCAATTTTAGTTTTGAATACTAAAATATTTTCTTGTATAAATCATATCACAAAAATTTGACCTTCTTTGAATCAACCTGGTCAATGAAAATCTATATATGAAAACCCCTCTACAAATCTACGATATTAACCGACCAAACTTTAGAAACTTCAACTATCTATAAGAGAGGTAGGTTTAGTATATATTTTTGACCACACTTATTTTCTGAGAATCCATCTGAATAATTTCACTAGATATCACATGGCCAAAAATACAACAATCCTCAACCAGAATTCACACATCGAGAATTAGGCATAAAGTTGACAGTCCTGAAGAGACTAAAAAATGACTTTATGGTGACTAGAATACTCCTCCTCACTTATGGAATTTACCAACATATCATCTATAAAGATGATCATAAATATGTCCAAGTACTACTTAAACACCCTATTCTTGAGGTCTATTAAAGTTTAAAGAGCATTGATTAGTCCAAAAGACATGACCACAAATTCAAAATGGCCATATTAGGCCCTGAAGGCGGTCTTCGAGATGTCATATTTCTTGATCTCGAGTTGATAATAATTTAATATAAGGTCTAACTTGGAGAAGTATTTGGGACCCTGGAGCTTATTGAACAAGTCTTCCATCCTGAAAATAGGATACTTATATTTTATTTTGACCTTGTTAAACTGATGATAGTCTATACAAAAGATTCATCCTTCTTATGCAAGAATGATACAGGGCAAACCTAAGGGGAAATATTGGGTCTGATGAACCTCCTTTCTTGAAGATCTAGTAATTACTCTTTCAATTCTTTGAGTTCTACTGGATCAATTCTATATGGAAAATGGAAATTGGTTGAGTAATTAAGAGACGGTCTGTCCCAAAGTCAATCTCCCTATCTTAAAGGACTGAGTAGAAATGCGAGAAAGACATCAAACTTATTGTCCACTGGAATTGACTGAATGCTGGGGGTCTAAAAATTAGAGCCGTTAATCCTGACTAGATGATAGATACACCTCTTTGATATTGTTTTCCTAACTTTGAGATAAGAGATAAAATGGTCCTTAGGGACGATTAGACTATTTTTCCACTCTAAGACTGACTTATCTTGAAATTTTAATAGGATGACTCTAGTTCAACAGTTGACTATGGAATAACAGGAATACAACCAATCCATTCCTAGAATAAAATCAAAATATAGCATGTCAAGTTCTATTAGAACTGTAAAAAGTGAAATTATGTAAAACTGAAACTAGACAATTTTGGTAGACTCTCCATGCTATGATGGAGTTACTAGTTGGATTGAGAAAGAGAAAGACTAAAGAAGATCTTTGGGATTGGCTCTAAATTTATTGTCCATATAAGGAGTAACAAAATATAGGGAAGCTCGGGATCTAGCAATTCATAGACATCATAAGAGTGTACTCGCAATATACTAGTAATAAAATCTAAAGAATCCTTCTGATCCTGATGGGATCGTAGAGTATATAGCTAGTGTTGGCACTAACTGCCCCCAGTGTTAGATGTGGTGTGCTACTAGACTGGGAAAGCTGATGACATTGCTGATATAGTAGAATGGGTCCTGTTTCCACTATTGTCTTGCTTGGATGAGGGGCAATCCTTAATCCTATGACCAACCTAACCACACATAGAACATCCATTTTGATTGTATAGACACTTTCCTCGGTGATTCTTGTTTCACTTACATCAAATAGGATGGAATGTCCCTACTACAATATTACCATGAGAATATAGCCTCAGTGACTTAAATCGTTGATCATGCTAGAGACTAGAGGTACGAGATGGAGTACTAGCCGAGGAAGAAGTTGCTACATGAGAACTTTTATGCTGCTGGGATGGTCTTTGTACTCCACCTAATCATTATCGATAAACTCGGAGTGGCCAGTCTTGGCTTTCTTTCTCCAGTAAGCCTCTATTAATTTATTATTTTCACTCTTAATTTTCTTCACGTGAACCATCAACCTGCCAATACCCATTTCCCCTATCAATATGACTACTCACCCTTCTTTTAATAAATACAAAAAGAGTTTATAAATAAAGATACTCATCCTGCTGTGCATATCCCATACTATGTCCAAAGCATAACATGGAAATTGGGTGAAATTCGTGTTGTATTCTTCCATGCTCATGGAGCCTGCTCCAAATTTGGAAAATCTCTACTTGTGGTTTCCCTCAGATCCCTCGGAAACAAGTTCCCCTAGAAAGCTTGTTTAAAATCTTCCCAAATTGAAGGGGAAATTTCAACGGCTCTTTCTTCTCTATTAATCAACATATAGACGATATACATCGTTGATCTAATAAGATTAAAGATCAACTCAATTGGCATCATCTACCCTCATGACTTCACACACTCGGCAAACCTTTTTAATAGAATTTTTCAGAATCTCTCCTAGCTTATACCCATGAAGTTCTAGCAAATTCATCCAAAGGAACTCCTAGACTTTGACACTATTAGCATCTAGATTAATTGTAGAAACTATAGAGGTTTCTCCTTGCTGATTAATCTTGGATGTGACAATATATGCCAACAACTGGATTGCTTTTATTAACTCAGCATTAGTGATGCTGACTGGATAATCTTCTGGCTGGTGGAGATTGGTTCTTAGATTGATGAGCATGTGCCCTATGTGTTTGGGCTCTGCGTATTGTATCTCTTTATTAAGGAATTATCTAAAACATGTAGAGCATGAATTAGGAAAAAAATATTACAGTTAAACTCAATCACATGAGAAATACATGAAATAAGGGAATTGTTTCCTAAACGTAATCAAGTTATGTCTTATTTGACTTGTTGGTAAATCGTCATTGAGCTTCAAGGCCCTCAGTGTTAGATTTAATGTTAGGTGTGGTGATTTAAAATTTTAAATTGAGAATTTGAGCCTTAATGCATATCGGGTCAAGGATACCTCGAATTTGTATTTAGACGGTTCTTTTGATTCTGGAATATCAAACATAGTCTATGTGCATATGTGGTTTGTGTTCAATTGGTTCCAAATATTTTTCGATAGTTGTTTTGGGTGAAGTTTGATTTTGGCCCTATGAGTCATGAAAAGGATACATGAGCCATGGAACCTTTCGTGGTTTTATGTCCATTGAAGGATCTTACTGGAATGATTCCACAGAACCATCCACTGTTAGTAAATTGATTCCATAGTCTATGGAACCATCTGTGGAATGGACCTAGTATTTATCTGTGTTCTGTCTTATTCCACGAAACTATCCACGACTTATGGAGTGGTTCCACGGTGCGTACAAGCCATTCTGATAAATATTAAATGGTTTTGATAAGGGGAAATTATGGAATTTCACCTGGTTTAAGACCTCTTTTAAATGCTTTCTGGGCATTTTATTCCTTATTTAGAAAATCTTAAACCTTATAAACATAATTCTGGAATATCGTTAAGCTTTTATGGAAAGTTGGTTAAGTATTTCAGATACCTTTCTATTGGGTATGATCCGAATTTCCTAAATTGATTATTTTCAGTAAAGTTACCATGATTTAATCCTTATTTCACGGGTACAAAGAACCAAATTGGGGATTTTTGAGCAAAACTAGTAAATGTTGAATTGTGATCATAATTTGTTAATGAATTAGATTTGATGAGATTTCATAACTAAACTTCCTAAAACACTGGTAATGTTCCAAAGCATTATTTCACCAAATCACATTGATGATTTCATAATTTTATCTTGAAATCTTGGATTTCTAATACTAAATTTTGGAATTTAAGTCTTAAACTACAATATAGAGTGTTGTGGTTTTAAAGAAAAAGATTAACTCACATTTTGATAAAACTTCATATTTTAACTCCCCAAGTTATGAATAATATTTTTAAAATAAAATTCTACTTTTATCCTTGTTAGCCTAGGGCAGATTTTATACACGATTTCAAAATATGGTAATATGGGTATTGATAGTCTTGTTTTCTTATGGGTAATGTGATTTGACTAGATTTAGACCATTCAAATGCTTTAAGGAATGTCAAGATTGTTGCTTTTGATTGACTTCACTTTAAGGCAAGTTAAGATTCAATGATCTTTCTATAAAGTATTCATGTGTTGTAGGATTAGTTACTTATGAATGGGAATAATGCAAATATTTAGGGGTGTCCATGTGGGTGATATGACAAGGATTCACCTAGACACTGGACTCTAGCATGATCGGTTAAAAATGAAAGAAATTACACGTTGAATCACCCTCGTACTTGTTGAGTTTGACTCGAAGCCCTTTCATGATTGCCTTGTGATGGCTTATTCCTATTGAAATGATATTATATCATGATTTCCTTATGATGACTTACTACTATTGAAATGAGATCATATATTGATTTCCTTGTAATTTCTTAATAAATATTGAATTAAAGAAATATCTTAATGTTGTATGGTGGTAAATTATACTGAAATAACATTAGACTGTGATGCCCTGTGGTGACTTAGTGATACCAAGGTGATATTTTATTTTGATTTCGTGTGAAGGTTAAATAAACTTATGTTGATAATTTATTTGTGATTGCCTATAATAGGCTGGTGGTGTTGAGATATGAATTTTCTACTTTTCCATGGTTTTATATGATATATGCTTACTTGATGATAATTGTACATGAACTTGACTTATGGCATTCTTGGACTATTAATGAGGTTTTTTGAGTTTTCTACTAGATAGGTATTTTTTAGGCAATATTAAGTATTGGTGCCTGAGGTTTCTATTAAGTGATGATGTGATGTTTCAAGGTTTCTGCTAGACATTCCAAGGTTTCTTTTGGGTAGTGATGTGATAGCCTTAAGTCTCTGTCACGTAGTGTTATGAGAGTCCAAGGTCTCTGCTGAACATATAGTATAGGAGCTCAGAGTCTCCCATGGGTCACGATTGACCTCACAAAAGCAATGGATGTATACTCATAGGACATATGTGCATCTATATTTGATTATGCATTGCATTTGCATTTGTACTGATTTGATATACTGATTGATTCTACCTGGCTGGACATAATTTAGATGTGATTTATAATATAGATAGCTATTGA
This sequence comes from Withania somnifera, assembly GCA_039654485.1. Lineage (NCBI taxonomy): Eukaryota > Viridiplantae > Streptophyta > Magnoliopsida > Solanales > Solanaceae > Withania > Withania somnifera. Next base: position 415 of record JBDJHY010680519.1, on the reverse strand, counting down.
TAGATATCTTGTAATGACCCTTATGGTTATTTATAAGAAATACACAATGTTTTACATTCTAAAGCATTTCAGTAACTGCCCAAATCATTAATGATTTGCTGGGACCATTAGTTCTATTCCCTGACGTCTCGGTTGAGAAATATCTCAAATTGCCCATTTTAGAGCCTAAACTAAAATACACGTCGACTAAAGTCAATTTCCTTTAAGATGAGCTCGACATTAAGTTATGATAGTTCCGTCAGCTCTGGAATGACAAACAAAGTCACAATTGACTTGAAGTTCATGTTTCAAAGTTTTTGTTTGCAACTTGTGCTCATTTGTGGTTTTTGGTTAAGTTTAAGTCCTAATTTGGAGGTTGAGTGGTATTTTGATGCTCAGAGTGTCAAAAATGATAGTTGACTCTTCTATCAGATCT
>JBDJHY010680301.1:0-15932 GCA_039654485.1 Withania somnifera | reverse complement strand
ACTATTGCTTTTTTCCTATTCCTTGGTTCAAACCCCTGAACCACCTCGAAATAATAATTCGTTTTCTTGAACTATATATAGTGCACACTTGTTAGGAAACACATGTTCAAAAAATGATGCATTCCTTGATTCCATAATTGTATTCTTGTGAATATCCAAATATTTGAATCATGCACAAGAAATTGGTATGTAGTACTATTGTGTGCATAACCTATAAAGATACAATCCACTATTTTAGGACCTATCTTTATTGACTTAACACTACTACCTTCGTACGACACCCCATACTCCAATATTTATAGGATGGTCTTTTACCCTTTCATAGGTCATATGGAGTTTTGTCATTTTTCTTTCGGGGTATCCTATTTAAAAGATAATTGCTTGACAAAATAGCTTCAGCCTATTTGTTTGAACCTAGACCTAAACTTATCAACATTGCATTGACTATTTAATTTACAGCATAATTTTTCGTTTACGCTACTCCATTAGACTGACATGAATAAGGAGCAGTCACTTCATGAACAATTTAATGTTGTGCACAGAATTCTCCAATTGGTGCTTCATACTCACCACCCCTATAACTTCTCAATCTTTTTATTCTCTTGCTGTGTTGGTTCTCAACCTTGGTCTTATAAAGAATAAATTTCTCCAAAGCTTCATCTTTATTTTTCAACAAGTAGGCATTACAATATTTCAAGCTATCATCAATGAAAGTAATAAAATATTTATTACCTCCTAGTGTTTGAACTTGTTTCAAATCAAAAACATTAGTAAAAATTAATTCAAGTGGTTCGGAGCTTTATTCAATTGCATTAAAAAATTACCTTGTTAATTTTACTTCGATGCAAATTTTACATTACGTTTTGAAGCAATTTGGAATGTTGGTTTATGATATAAATTAATTAATCAACGCAAAGATTCATAATTAACATGACCTAGTCTACCATCACTTAAGTTTGACGACTCAAGTAAGTAAGCAAAAGAATTATTTTAATTAATTTCAGTCATTACATTCAGTTTAAACAACCAATCGGTTGCATAACCCTTTCCTACAAACATTCCAAATTTACTCAAAATAACTTTATTAGCTTCAAACACCATGCGAAATCCATGCTTGTTCAACAAGAATCCAGATACAAGGGTCTTACGAATTTCTGGCACATACAGCACATCTTTATAACATTTTTCCAGAAGTCATCTTTAACAACACCTTTCTTTTTCATTCAACAACAACAACAATAGAATTACCCATGTAAATCTTTTCCAGTTGAATTGCCTCAATTTTGGAGAAACACTTCTGGTTGGTACAGACATTTCTGGTGGCACCAGTGTCAATCCACCACTCTTTTGGATTGGATCCATTTAGGTTCACTTCGGATACCATAAACCAAATTTATATCTTTTACATATTTTGAGGCATCATCAATCATGTTAGCCTCATGATTCTTTTTAGGAGCTCGAAAGTCAGTTGACTTGTGGCCTTTTTTCCACAATTAAAGCACTTTCCCTTGAATTTGTACTTTTTCTTAGAGACACCACTAGTTGCCTTCAATTTTTCTTTTTACTGAACACCGTGGCTTTATTCTGAAGCCATGATGATTTCCATGATCCACAACATTTACCTTTTCCTTAACAGGAATGATGGGATTGGTTTCAGAAGTCTTGTTGTCTTCTTTAATTCAGAGTCTAACAATTAAATCCTCCAAGGTCATTTCCTTCCTTTTGTGCTTGAGATAGTTCTTGATCCTTCCAACCAGGAGGTATTTTTTCAATAATAGAAGGTAATTGAAAGGTTTTACTCAACACCATCCCCTCAGCATGAATTTCATGCAGAATCACTTGAAGTTCTTGCACTTGACTGATCGCAATCTTAGAATCAATCATCTTATAGTCAAGAAAACACCCAATAATAAATTTCTTAGTGCCAGCATCTCCGTCTTATATGTATTTTCTAGTGATTCCCACAGTTCTTTAGATGTTTTATAAGTAGAATAAACATTATATAAAATTCATGCAAACCATTCAACACGTAGTTTCTGCACAAATATTCAGAATGAATCCAAGCTTGAAACGCTAGAAACGGTTGAGGATTTACTGACTCCTCAGTTATCTTGAGAGCTACTTCGGTCAAGTACTTATCCAGATTCAGCATAATGTGATAGAACACAATCTTTTTTTGCAATCTCTTGAAGTTCACACCATTGAACTTGTTAGGTTTCTCCATGTGAATTGTAGGGACAGAGGGGAGAATCAAAGTTGGAATAGTTGCAGTAGGCAAAACATTTGAGCCACTAGTTACATCAACGTTGACTAGATCAGTAGCCATTATGACAATGAAAGTAAATAGTTTTGAGTTTTTTAGATGAAAAATAAACAAAATAGTGAATAGGAAATTCTGAGGCTTGTGCTCAACATAATTTCCTTAAAAAATATTTTCTCCCTCACGGATAGTTCTAGAGGGTTTTTTCAGTAGTTTCTATCTCCAAGGATACAACAGAGAAATGTGAAGCTTGTTTTGCACTTAAACAACTTTACCAGCGAACCGAATAGGAATTTGATGAACACTTAGAAACTGGAAGGCAACCAAAAGAGAGTTTCCAAAAATTTGTTGTGTATGTTTGATGAAGGAAAACCGGCTTTTTATACTTGAATGCGACCTTTGAACTTGATTGGAAACTCTTTAGATTCAACCACGTAATATGTATAAAATCAGAATTCATGTATCTAATTAACTCAAGAAACTCTTGAGCTGGATTCATTGAATTCATTCATGACTTTTAGCATGCCATTCATTGAATCCAAAAACATAAAAAAGATTCATCAGGCCCTTAAAATTTTGAATATTTTTTAAACCAGTAGAAAAATATAAGGTTGATCAGGCCCCATGTTTTGATTCAGCATTTGTGTTCGAAGGTCACGCCAGCATACGCATCAAGCTAATTTGTCTTCCACACAGCCTTAGATTTTCACCCTCCTACACTCACACACCCAAGGTTGTTCCATGGGGTATAGGTTTGACATGTATTGCTAGCTAATCACATAACAAAGATCTTAGGAAATGAAGGAAAACGTACTCGAAATCCATGCAATAATATATATGAATTATAATTTAATAAAACTAGATTCTAAAGAAGACAAGAGGAGAACATGGACGGTATACCAGTAACCTCAAGTAAAGGATGAATAGATGAACAATAATCTAAGGTGCAAATCCCAAATATCATGAAGTGTCAATTAACCAACAATAACAACTAAGCAATAATAATTATAACAAATTAATGAAAATAAATGTTGACAAGTCCCCCCAAAAAAAGCGCAGCATAAACAGAAACATGTTCAACCGTAGGCATCCACATACTACTAGGGGTACAATGAAGAAAACAAATGGAAAAAAGTAAGTACAAACATATGAAGTAACAAGTCCTATGTACGCATCTTCTCCGGCACTCCTAGGCCCAGTAGGCAGAACCCATGGAAGGCTAACCTAAATATTCTTGGTATATCACCCCTTCCATCATATACCCCCCAGTGTCCGCTGCAGCCTAGAGGTAAGGTCCACTGAGGTATGCCACCACATACTCTAACTTCAACATAACTTCACATCCCAAATCAAAGAGCTTCAAGGTCTTAATAGTCTAGCATCCCATGCCAAATATCAATAGTCTCATCAAGCCGTCCTTGGCAAGTCAGGGCATACAATGCCTATACATCATAGTATCACCGATATCCTCTATAGATCGGGTATTATCAAGTTTCCATAACCAGTAGTGCTATAAGTGTCAAATAGTTGTACTCACTACCGTACGATGATACCTCCGAACAAAGTTGGTCTCAATTCCTAATATTTAATAATCATATGTTATTTCCTAGTGCCAAGATGTAAAGCTTGGACTAAAACACGTGAAAATAATATTATCGGGAGCTCGATACCATGCCAAGTCTAAAACAGTTAAAAGCCATGTACTTATATTATTATTAAATATTATAATTTATCAACTTATATCATTGTTCATCATTATTACTCAAACTAGTCTCTAGCCACTGCGGCTCAATAATCAAGTGGTGATACTGACCCAACTTCAATGTACTCTCATCGGAGCCATAGGACAAACCTTTCGTGTCATGAATACATAACATATCAACAAGTATATCAACATATGATCATATAATAGCAATTTCTTATACCCTGTATAGGTATATCTAGCCAATTTCTAAATCACAGGCACCATATAAATATAAATATCAACATAAAATGAATGAAAGAATGGTACAAGACACTATATCCACTAACTACCCAACCCACAGATGTTATTTAGTATAATTAATAAAGCTATAAGCCTATAAATAGCCCTATGGATCCTACCTGTCATCCGATGATTAAGCACTACAAGTTTTATGAGTCATACTCTGACTGACATTAAATGATCTCCAAATGTCTGAAACTTGCATCAATGTATTCTATATATTAATATGGGTCTAGCGGTATGTTTTATACTAAGTTCTGGGCTAGGCCTAGCCTAAAATGGGCTTGCAAGACCTGCTCGTTGGAAAGGACAATAAACTTCACTATGTTTTTTCCAAAGTTACCAAGGACTCGTGCTCTAAAATTAAGCATAATTCGAGTGTAGGAAGGGCTTCAAAATAGCCCGAAATGATTTGATCCTAAAAGGGTCGAAGGCGGGATCTTTTATGGATTAAAATTTTGATATATTAATGATACTAGACATAAAGTATGCCTAGGGAAGAAAGAAATATGCAATAATATATGGAATATCTCATGATTTTATCAATTTCATCAATTGGGGTTCAGTAATGGAATAACCTATGAAATTTTATGAATTAAAGAAGAAGACGAACTTACTAGAAGTGGGGACAATGCAAGGAACCTTTTTGGGAACTTTATCTTAAATATTGTAAGTGTTTTCCACAGGTTTATGCCTTAGAATTTGGGAGAAAGTTGAGTTTTGGGTTTTCTAAATGGGTTGATTGAAGGGGTTGGGTACAGGGGAAAAGCTCGGTGGGAGGAGCTTTGGATCTGGGGAGAATATAGTTGGGGAGACCCCTTAGTTGCAGGGGAAACTATCACAAGTGCGGCCCTTTTGCAAGGGTGGTCTGTGCCTACAATATTGCACCAGCTCAAATCAATAATTCTGTGGGGTCTAGAATGGGTTTTTCGAGTCTAATTTCAATAACCCAAAAATGGAAACAACATTCCGGATCCAATGGAATTTTCAAAATGGATATCCGAGGACATTTATGCAAAATTACCCCTCAAATAAAAAATAGGAGAAAATGCACTACTCCACGAAGGTACTCAAAGTTACACTAAGCTTATGAATAGAAACACCAATGTTCTTACTAGCCTAAATTCACCCTTCTGGAGCTGAGGGAAGCATCAGAATATCAATCTGACACTCCAAACATTAAAAAATCATCCTAGCTCCACTTAGGCCTTAAACTTAACTAAATTTCACAAATGGGCATAAATTGCAATCGAACACTCCAAAACACAAACTTCAGGTCACTCCTGATTTTGTTTGACATTTCAGAGCTAATAGAACTATCGAAACTTTTTTTAAGCTTGTTTTGAAGGAAAGTTGACTTTGGTCAACAAGTACTTAGTTTTAAGCTCTAAAATATGAAATTTGAGATATTTCTCAACTGAGTCTCCCAGGAACTAAGCTACGGTCCCAACAAGTCATAAATGACTACTGAAATGCTCTAGAATGCAAAATGTTGCATAATTATCATGAATGACCCTGAGGGTCATTACATATTCGTACAACAGAGGTCTTTGGGTTTAACATGCCCTTAGTTTTCTATCTGACTATTGAGTTGAGTTTATTTGTTGGTTTAGATATCCTATAACATTTTGGAATTGGAGGTTTTGGGGTTTAGTGCATCCCTTGGTTGCCAATTTAATATTGTTTGCTATTTCCCTTTATTTTTCCTTTTCGAGTATCATGTATTGCATTGCTTTCGTAGTGAGAGATACATGCACAAGAATTGGTAGGTTTTGATGAGAAATTTAAGAGTAGTGGTGATACGACTAAAAGTAGAAACAACCTGAAGAGTACTTAATGTAGATAAACTTTATTTCATGGAATATGAGAAGTTTAAACTGCAGGGGAAAAAGGAGATGAGTAAAAGTATGGTAATAGGTGGAATGATGACATTTATGTATCCAAGAAATAACACTAGAAGGAGAGTTGACTGAATTAGTTAAACAAGTGTGGGGGGAAGGTGGATCAAATATGCTTGTATAGAAGCTAGTGGAACAAGAGGAGGATTTTGTTTCTTTGGGATCGTAGGTTATGGAAGGGGGATGTTCTAGAAGAAAAAGTATAGACTATAACTTGCAAATTTGAAGCACAGTTATAGATTTTTAATAACCACATTACAGGGGTGTATGCCCCAAATGATTATATAGTAGAAAAGCTAGTATGGGAGGAAATTTGGTCTATTAGGGGTCTGATGGATGGTCCATGTGTAGTTTATGGGGACTTTAATGTATGTAGATTCATCTTAGGGAAGAGGAACAACATAAGAAGAACAAGTAGGAAGAAAGAATTCTCAAATTTTATTAAGGCATGTGCCTTATTGATCTACAACTGGTGGATACCAATTACACTTGGTTTAAAGGGGATAATCATGAAGCTGCATAAAAAATTGAACGAATTCTTATTTCTGTAGAATGGGATGAATATTTGGAGAACTTGAAACAAATGCCACTACAGAAGATAACGTCTGATCGCTCAGGTATTGCCATATAAGGTGGATCATGGGATAGGAAGAAAAGCTATTTTAAGTGTGAATATTGGTGGTTAACCAAAGATGGTTTCACAGACAGAGTCGAGGGATGTGGAACAATTTTATCTTTATTGGTAGAATTAATTATATTTTGGCTCACAAGATAAAGGAACTGAAGAGCAAAATCAAAGCATGGAGAAAAAGTGAGTAGGGAAATTTGGGTGTACAAACAAAGATCCTGTTAAGCAAGATGGGTGACATAAAAAGAGAATAAGAAAAAATGGCAGCCCGGTGTTTAGCTCCCGCTATGCGCAGGGTCCTCGAAAGAGATAGAATTCTCACTAAAGTGAAGATAAAGAAGAAAGACGAACTTGTTATACAGTATGAGGAATTGATTAAAAAGGAGATTGTATAGAGGCAAAGGCCAAAGCCCTTTGCCTAAAAGAATGAGACTGAAATAAAAAGTCTTTCCACAAAATTGCCTATGCTCATAAAAGGTACAAAAACATAGATCAATTACTAGTAAGGGAGGAAATCATTCAATATCAAACTAAAAAGGAAAAGGAGATGGTAGAATTTTATCAGAATATTTATGATAAAACTGTGCAATGAAGACCAACCAACAATTTCCATAATTTCCTAGTTTTAACAGGGGAAGATATGGAGAGCTTCAAGCAAGATTTTAGAAGGAGGAGGTGTTAGGATGTATAGATTTATGTGCAATAGAAAAGTTCCTGGGACTGATGGCCTCAACATTGGATTTTTTAGCAAGGTGCTGGGAAGTGGTTAGAGCAGACATGAATGTATTCAAAGGTAGACAAATCATGGATGCAGTACTAGTAGCTAATGAAGTAATGAAATCTAGATAGGAAAAGGAAAACACAGAATATTATGCAACTTAGACATAGAAAGAGTAAATGATAATGTTAACTGGGCTTATCTACCTGCAATTTTAGGAATGATGGGATTTTGAAAGAAATGGATCAATTGGATGAGGCTTTACATTTCAATGGTGAGATTTTCAATTCTTGTCACTGGTATCCTAACAAGATTATTTAGATCATAGAAGGGCCTCAAACAAGGAGATCCTCTATCACCATTCTTTTTCTTACTAGTAACGGAGGGCCTTAATAGTATGGTTAAATCTACAAATACTAACGGGTGGTTAGGAGGATTTAGTATGGATAGATCTGGAAGGGAATACCTGGATGTTACTCATCTATAGTATACAAATGATACTCAAAACTTTTGTGATGATGATGAAGAATAATTAAAAGTACTAAGGGAGATCTTTGTCCTATTTGAGGGGATGTCTGAACTACATATTAATAGGAAGAAATGCTTCTTGTACCCTAAAATGAGGTCCCTAATATGAACTCCATAAATTTAATTCTAGGTGGTGATATTCTCAGTCTACCAACTACTTACCTAGGTATGCCTTTAGGTGCAAAATCAAAGTCAAGGAAAATATGAAACAATGAAGTCAAGAAATGTGAGAGAAATAGGCTCGATGGAAAAGCAGTACTTGTCACTTGGGGGCAGATTAACTCACATAAATTCAGTCTTGGTCTTCTTCCCTACTTATATGATGTCTTTATTTCCTATTCTAGGAGGAGGAGTCAGTAGAGTAGACAAAATCAGGAAGAAGTTCCTATGGAATGGCAACAAAGAAAAGCTATTATTTGATCAAGTGAAAGTCTTTGATCCGACAAAGAGTTAGGGGGCTTAGAAATCCAAAGCAAGGCCTTTTTGGTTGTGAAAATATACAAATAACAAGCAAAAAATGTGGGGAAAAGTAATTGAAGCAAAGTATGAAGAGGAAGATGGATAGATGACTAAAGAAATAACAACTCTATATGGAGGTCAATAAGAGGCTTATAGAATAAACTGAAAATCTATTCCAAGATCAAAGAGAATAATGGGGTTAAAACTTGCTTTTGGAAAGATAATTAACTTAAGGTAGATAACCTAATGTTGATGGATCAGGATAACAAACATAGGATTTAAAAACAAAATAAAGGAAAGATATAAAGAACACAAGATTTAACATGGTTTGAAAATCTTCCTATATCCCCGAAAGCGATGAGCGACTGTATTCTTATTATCGTCTAATATATGAGTAATTCAAAACCTAAAAAATCTCCACCTTGGCGAATATCAAGCCCCTTAGGAGATCAAACCAGGGAGTTCCTCACACATCAAAATGGGTTGGGCTACCATGCTTCTCCAGAAACTATGACCATTCAACAAGTTCACACAATGCATGACTTGTCAGTAACTGACTTTGTCAACATATCAGCTGCATTCTCACTAGTATGAACCTTCTGTAATGGCATTTTCATTAAATGCAATCAACTCTCTAATCTTGTGAAACCTCACATCAATATGCTTGGTTCTAGTGTGATACACTTGGTTTTTAGACAAATGAATAGCACTTTGTGTATCATAATGCAACTGAACTCCACCTTGATGAACACCCAATTCCTTCACCTGACCAATAAGCCATAAAGCTTCTTTTTTAGCTTCAACCACTGCCATGTACTTAGCTTCAGTTGTCGATAATGCCACAATAGACTAAACAATTGACTTCCAACATGTAGGACCTCTAACAAGAATAAAGGCATACCCAATTGTAGACCTTGTATCATCACAATCACATGCATAGTTTGAATCTACATATCCTACAATCAAAAGAACATTCTTCTGACTACCAAAGACAATTCTATGCCCTATAATAACCTTTAAATACTTGAAAATCCACTTGATTGCTTTCTAATGTCGCTTACCTAGTTTAGACATGTATTTGAAAACGTCACTTACAACATGAGCTAAATCAAGATGGCTACATACCAATGCATACATTAAGCATCCAACAACACTGACATATAGAACATTTGTCATCTCTTCAATTTCCATGTCTATCTTTGGGTACTATTCTGTACAAAGCTTAAAATAATTTTCTAATCGAGTGCTCACTTGATTTGCAATGTTCATCCCAAAACTGTCTAACACTTTCTCAACATAGCCTTGCTGAGATAACCAAAGTTTTCTTGAGCTCAATCTATGTGAATCTCCATTCAATTTTCTTTGCAACACCTAAGTCTTTCATATCAAATTTCTAACTCAATAAAGCTTTCAAAACAACAACATCATGCATATTCTTTATAGAAATTAACTTATTATAAATATATAGTAGCATTAAAAAATAAAAGAACCATCATCAAGGCTTGTAACATAAACACAACAATCATATTCACATTGGTTATAGCCAATTTGAATCATATAGGAGTCGAATCACTTGCACCATTGTCTTGAAGACTGTTTCAATCCATACAAGGATTTCTTTAACCTACAAACTAGATGCTCATTTACAGGTTGAGTGAACCCTTCTGTCTTCTGCATATAAATTTTCTCCTCTAGATCACTATGTCAAAACACAGTATTATAATCCATCTACTCAAAATGCAAATCTCAACTAGCTACTAATCCAAGTACTGCCCTGATTGAAGTATGCCTAACTACAGGAGAAAATATTTCACCATAATCTACTACCTTCTATTGTTAAAACCCTTTTATACCAATTAATCCTTGAAATTTCCCCACTTTTTTCTGAAACTGCTGATTTCTTTTTATACACCCATTTGTAGACAATAGCCTTCTTTCGCTCAAAAAGCCGAACTAGTTCCCATGTATGATTTTTCTATAAAGACTCCATCTCCTTAACCATTACATCCATCTATTTCCCTTTATCCTGACTAGTGATAGCTCCTTGGAAAGTAGCTGGATCATTATTGCTAATGTGAAGTGCAAAAAAGACAATGTCTTCAAAACCCAATCTACTTGGAGCTTTTACATTGGTGCATCTCTCTCTATTTCCGGCTAGATTGTAATTCTGCAAATCAACTATATTAAAACCACCAGATGTTGATTAGAACTTTTATCTCTCTCAGATGCAAGTGGGTACTGTTCTAAGTCCATTGAGACCTTGTCTTGATTCTGCTACAACATAAACTGCTCAACAAATACTGTATCTCTATTGATCACCATTTTCTTTACAATCGGATCCCAAAACTTTTATCCTTTGACAGCTTTCTTCTAGCCTACAAAAATACACTTCTTCGACTTTGCATCAAGTATTGATCTTTCATCACCAGGTACATGCACATAAGCAGGACAACAAAAAATTCATAAGTTATCAAAATTCACTACATTACCTTTTCATACCACTTCTGCAATCTTTCCGCCCAAAGATGCCCGTGGTGATCTATAAATGAGGTAGGATGCCATGTTCACAACCTCTGACTAGAAGCTTTTAGGAAGCCCTGCATTCAGTCTCCAACATCTTTCTCTTGCAATTAATGACTTATTCATCCTTTCTATAATACCATTCTGTTATGTTGTTTTGCACACTAAAAATTGCCTCTAAATCCCTTGCTCCTCACAAAATTTTTGAAACTATGAATCTATGTACTCTGTACCATTCTATCTGCCAGTTTGGTTCTCCACCTCAGCTATCCACAACTTGAACTTGGAAAATACTTTAGATTTATATTTCAAGAAGTAAACCCAAACTTTCCTAGAAAAATCGTCAATAAAGTAACATATACATAGCTCCACCGAATGATTATTCCCTGGTAGGCCCCTATACATCAGAATACATATAATCAAGAATCCCTTCAGTTGTGTGCTTCCTAGTTTTAAAGCTAACTTTATTCTGTTTACAAAGAACACAAAACTAACAAAAATCGAGCTTGTATCTTTTAACACCATGCAACAAATTTCTTTTATGCTATTCAGCCATTCCACGTTTACTAAGGTGAACAAGATACATGTGCCAATTTTCTATTATCATCATATGACTCAACATAATAAGCTCCACCTACAACCGAACTCCCTAACAGTTTATAGATAGTCCCTTCAGTTAACTTTCCTTTTATCACTGTCAATGTACCTTTAACAATTCTAATGGTTTCCCTATCCTCATCTTCTTTAGGAATAAAACCATTCTTATAAAAGTGCCTAAGGAAATTAGATTCTTTTTCAAATCTGGTATATGCCTAACATCATATAATATTCTAATAATGCCATCATACATCTTAATTATGATTATGTAATACTAATAATATTGCAACATCTATCATCACATAAATAGACAACACTAAAATTAACTAACCTCTATATCGTAAACCACTCCTTTTTAGGCATTATATGATAGAGCATCCTGAATCAAGAATCCATGCATCCATCGACTGTGTTGTTGAAACCAAAAGCGTATCACCATCACCACAATATGAATTTTCATTCTATACCACATTCATTGTTTTGGATGATTCATCATATACCACATTCATTGTTTTGGATGATTCATCATGTTTATCATCTGACTTCCGTTTAAGCTTTGGAAAGTTCCACTTCATGTGTCCTGGCTCCTCGCATTTGTAGAAATAACTCATCCTTTTGATACATTGATCTAGAATTTTTTTTAGAAAACCCTCATTCTTTGACTTCCTTCCACGGTCTTGATTACCCTTAATATATAAACTATCAACATTAGAGTTTTCCCCTGCATTCTGTTTCTACTAATTTTAAGCCAAAAAGGCTGTAATAATCTTTTCAACTCAGATTGTTTCTTTTCCATATGTAAGAGTAGTCACCATGTGTTCATAAGAGGAGGGAAATGAATGCAAAAAAATCATTGATCTGTCTTCATCCTCAATCTTCACGTCAAATTGAGCCAAATCCATGATTATTTAATTGAAGACATTCACATGCTGTGCCAAATCATGACCTTCCCGCATCTTCAGCCCTTACAACCTCTGCTTTAGATACAGTGTACTGATTAGGGATTTGGACATAAATTGACTTTCCAATTTATTCCATGTTTCTCGTAGATACAACAAATTCACTATCTGATACATAATATCATATGCCAAACATAACCGTATAGTTCCTGCCGCTCGCTGTTGCAGCTCTTTCCAGTCATCAGCCTTCATCAATTTTGGATTTTCAGATCGTAAAGCCTTAAAGATCCCTTACTACACTCACAAATCCTTTACCATCGTTTTCCATAATTCTAAGTTACCATGACCATTAAATTTCACCACTTTAAATTTCACACCTGACATAGTCATCTAAACTTGCTCTGATACCACTTGTTGATCGATCAGGCTAATACACACAAGATTTAAACAACAAATAAAGAAAAAAGATAAATAACACAATATTTAATAAGGTTCAGCAATCTACCTATGTCTTCGGGAGCGATTACCGACTGTATTCTTATTAGCATCTAAGTATGAGCCATTCCGTACCTAACAAATTGGTTTAAGCCCAACAACTGATATTAGAGCCTAGGTTCAGTGGTACGAATATGGTGATATGGCAGAGTGGTGGAGTGAGGAGCATGATTTTCTTGCCCTTATGAGTTTGGAGATATGCACACAAGAAAAAGCTAGTTGCGAGCTTCAGTGACCATAATACTCAAATGATGTGGATGGCACACAGTGAATCTCGATGACCCATGGATCCTGGTATTAGGCCACTTGGAACTTAGTTTGAAGGGGAGATTGTTGGGTGTGCTACATCACTTGTACTGCTAGTCAAAAAACATGATGAAACATGGTGCCTTTACTTAGATTATAGAGCATTGAATGAAAAAATAGTAAAAGACATTCTTTATTCTAGTAGTGGAGGAATTACATGAAAAATTACTCAAAACATACTAGTCACAAAGCTTGTTCTTCATTCTGGATATATTCAAGTCCATATGGATCATATGGATATGGAGAAGATGACTTTTACAACACGTCATGGTTAATTCGAATTCCTTGTCATGGCATTCAGATTGAATAATGCTCTTTTTACATTTCAAGTGTTGATACATGAGGTATTTCAAAAGTACTTATGTTAATTTGTACTTGTTTCTTATGAGATCCTTGTGTATAGCAAGATGTGGGAGGATAATTTGTCACACATACAAATCATCTTTGAGGTTCAGCAAGATTATCGACTTTATATGGATAAATTCAAATGTTCATTTAGCAAAAATCAAGTAGCGTATTTGGGCCACATAGTCTCAAACTTAGGTATGTCAACAAATGTTAGCAAGATCGAGGCCGTAGTGGACTGGCCTCAACCGCAATCAACAACAGTGTTGTGGATTATTAGTATTGGCAATATATTACCATATATTCATCCAAAATTACGGTCTAATTGCTGCCCCCTTAACAAGTATGATTAAGTGATATTCTTTTAAGTGGAATGATGATAAAGGCCTTAGTTGCTACCCCAATGTTATCGTTACCAAACTTGGAAGAATCTCTTAAAAGGCCTTAGTTGTTGCCCCAATGTTATTACAAAACTTTGAAGAAGAATTTTTAGTTGACTGTGACACTTCAAGGGTTGAAATCCTTTAACAACAAAGGCATCCAATTGCTTTTTTAGTCATAAGCTAGCTGACTGAGACTTGAAACTTCCTACTTAGAAAATTGAATTGATAGGATTAACCAATATAGTTCAGCATTGGAAGCCATTTTTCTTAGATCGAGCCTAAAATTTGAACAGATCACTACATCCCTAAATAATTGTTATATTAATATCTTACCATTTCTCCTCAACAACATTGGCTTAGCAAGTTGATTAGGTTTGATTTTTGGGTGGAATACAAGGCTGGACAACTGAATACTGTTGCAAATACTTTATCATGGAGAGAAGAGTCTAAATCGATGTTATTATTATTTTTCAGCCAAATTTTTTTAATATTTGATGAAGTCTACCAAAAGTTACGCATTCGCCCATTCTGCAGGAACTTCAAGCTAGAACTGAACAAGTAGAAATGGATGCCATTGGGCGTTTCGAGATGGTTTGTTGTTCTTGAAAGTCATAGTCTATCTTTTGTCAATCTCACCATTGGTAACTTCTGTCTCATTTGGGCTTAATGATAGCTCACATGAAGTTGTTCAGAAGACCAAGCAATATTTTCATAAGGATTTTTATTGGCCAAGTATGAATAAAACTATCAAAGATTATGTTGTTGCCTGTTTTATTTGCCAACATAATAAGGTAGTTAATCTGAGTCCAGTAGGAATTTTACAACCTTTTAAAGTACCTAATAAACCATGATCAGATATCTCAATGGATTTCAACATCGGCTACCAAAATTAAGAGGCAAAATAGTCTTATTGGTGGTTGTGGACATGTTCTCTAAATATGGACATATAATTTCTCATGCTCATTAATATAACACGTCTTTTGAAGCAAGAATTATCTTTTATAATATTGTCTATTTGCATGGTAGATGCACTCTTCGAGAGTATGTTTAGGAAAGAATGGTTTTGTGTATGTGGGACTAAATTAAACTTCTCATCATCTTATCATCCATAATCAGACTGTCAAACTAAGGTTATTATTGGACATCTAAGATGTATTTACAATTCTTGGTGGGTGATCGTCTTACAAAATGGATAAAATGGGTTCCTCGGGCTTGGGCTGAGTTTTCCTACAATACTTCTTACCATTCAGCACTTCACATAACCTCATGTTAAGTTGTTTATGGCCTGAGCCTCCTCGGTTGCAATCCTACATGACTGGTTCATCTTGAGTTGATGTAGTAGACCAACCATTATTAGAACAAGATGTTTCCTTATAGGATATTTGATCTAAGCTCCAACAAGCATAACACAAGATGAAAACAACTTATGATAAGAGACATCGCGATATGAAATTTTCTCCAGGATCTTATTTCTACTTATGTTAACATCCATTTCACCAATAAACACTGGCTAGTCGTGTCTATCATAAGCTTGCACTGAAATATTCTCATCCTTTCCCAATCTTGAAGCCTATTGAATCTATTCCTTATCTGCTTTGTCTATTAACAGGTTGCAACTTCATCATGTGTTTCACGTGTTTCTTCATAAGCCATTCAAGCGTGAGGTACCTGTAGCTCCACCTACCCTTCTACCAGTTCAAGAGGGTCATGTTTTTCTCGACCCCTGGTCTGTGCTCCGATTGTGTCTGAATCATGGTAATTTGGATTTTTGGTTCAAAGAACCTATCTACTGAAAATTCAACATGGGAGATGGTGCATCATTTCAAATCTGTATTTCCAAAATTCGAGCTTGAGGACAAGCTTCTTCTCCAAGAAGAAAGTAATGTTATTAATGCTTTTGTTAGGAAAAAAT
>JBDJHY010680191.1:0-15934 GCA_039654485.1 Withania somnifera | reverse complement strand
CGTAGCCCAACCTATTAATACTCAAGTGTATTAACAGATAGCAACCCATTTAGTACAACCAGTAGTTCCTGATGCTAGCATAGTTAAAGTTGGAGAGTTTTTTAGGATGACTCCTCCGTAATTTCATAGTTCCAAGTTCGAAGAAGATCCATAAACTTTATTGATGAGGTTTGCCAGATATGTGATATTATAAGGGTAGTAGATGCAGACAGAGTGGATCTTATTTTGTATTAGTTGAAAGATGTTGATAGAGCATAGTCAAATTAATGTTAGAAGAGTCGAGTAGCAGGTGCATCCCCACCTTCATGGGTTGAGTTTACAGAGGCCTTCGTTGGAAGGTTCTTTCCTAGAGAAAAGTGAGAGGCTAAGGCTCACGAGTTTTTAAGTTTGGAGAATGGCTCCATGTCGATTGCTGAGTATAGAATGAAGTTCACCCATCTATCTTAAGATGATGTACAGAATGGTTGCTGATATATGCAACTGTATAGGTATATTTGTTTCTATTCTTTCCCCTTATTTTCTGAAGGAAGGGAGAGAAGCTATTATGAATAGGGAAATAGATATTAGCCATATGATAGTCCATTTGGAGAAGATTAAAGGACATAAGGTAAATTTAAGATAGACTTACTGCATTAAGACGAACAAGATTGACCAATCTGAATTTAACTACCTAAGTTCGGAAAAGGTCACAGAGAACATCAATGACGATAGAGTTTCAGGTCCCCAGTACCTTCATTCTCCAGCTCCCCTTTGCAGAATGTCAGACCTCAACAAAATTAGCAGAACAAGGCATCAACGTCAGTTTCTTAGGGTGGAACCATTGGAGGACGTACTTGCCATATTTGTTCTAGGTATGGTAAGGAACACCTTAGAGAGTGAATGCAGGGTCAAGAAGGATGCTTTGGATGTGTATAGGTTGGTCACAAAGTGAAGGAGAGTCCTTCGAGAAAGTTTTTATGGGTATTGTAAGCTCAGACGTAGGCTTAGATATTGTCCGACAACTAGAAAGGGTGGAAAAGTGTCTCAGGATACCTCTTTAGTAGCAGTACTAGCAACCATCATAGCTCATCAGGGTGTATCTTCTAGCACCGATGGCGACCAATGCTAGAATCAGTTATATTCTTTGAGCTCCATATAGGATCGAGAGTAGTCTTTAAATGTAGTTATGGGTATGTTGTGATTTTGTGATTCTGATGTTTATGCATATTGGATTCTAAATCTGCCCTATCCTTTATTTTCCCTTTGTGGTTAGTCAGTTTGGAGTCAGTCCTGAGAGTTTATCTGAGTCTTTCTCGATCTCCGCACCAGTTGGTGACTCTATCATAGTTAAGAGAGTCTACCTAAGTTATCCAGTTTCAGTTCTTAGTAAAGTCATTCTAGCTGATCTATTGAGTTAGAAATGGTGGATATGTCATCCTTGGCATGGATTGACTTCATTAATTCTATGCCATGATTAAATGTATGACTAAAGTTAGCCGTTTCCAGTTTTTTAATGAGCCAATTCTTGAGCGGGAGTGTAGTGTTGCTGTTCCTAAGTATTGGTTAATTTCCTATCTGAAAGCTAGACAGATGATCTCTAAAGGGTGTATCTACCACCTAGTATGAGTTAACGACTCTGAGTCTGAGGCTCCTGATACCTAATCATTCCCATAGTTAGAGAATTTTGAACGTCTTTCTCGAGGATCTACCAGGAGTTCCTCCAAAAAAGGAGATAGACTTCGAAATAAATCTCATTCCAGGAACTCAATCTATCTCTATCCTAACATATAAAATGGCCCCCAGAGAGCTTAGGAAGCCTATGGATCAGCTATCATATCCAGTGTGTCTCCCTAGGGTGCCCCTGTATTATTCGTACAAAATAAAGATGGTCACTTAGGATGTGTATATATTACTGTTAGCTGGATAAAGTCACTATTAGGAATAAGTATCCTATCCCAAGATTGATGACTTATTCAATCAGCTTCAGAGTGCTAGTCACTTTTCCAAAATTGATCTCCAATTAGGTTACCATAAACTTAGGATCAGGGAGGGTGATATTCCTAAGACAACTTTTAGAACCTGTTATGGCTACTTTGAGTTCATGGTCCTATCTTTAGATTTGACTAATTCTCCTACAACCTTCATGTACCTTTGAATGAAGTGTTCAAGCAATACTCAGAAATATTTGTGATTGCCTTTATTAAGATATTCTGGTTTACTCCAGAAGTAAAGGAGGAGCATACACACCATCTTAGAGTTGTTTTTTAGACTCTTAGAGACCATTGGCTCTATGATAAATTCTCTAAGTGTGAATGTTTGCTAAGTTTAGTTGCCTTCTTGGTTCGTATCATTTCTAGTGAGGGTATCAGAGTGGATTTGCAAAAAATTAATGCTGTCAAAAACTGGCCCAGACCTTCCTCTTTGTTATATATCCTTAGCTTCTTGGGTTTGGAGGGTTACCATCATAGATTTATTTAGGGTTTCTCCTCAATAGATGCTTCTTTAACCCAGTTGACTCAGAAGAAGGTTAATTTTGAGTAGTCATATCAGTATGAGAACAACTAGGAGTTGAAAAACTAAGTTAACTTTAGCTACGGAGTTGAATTTGATAGATGGTCCAGGGAGTTTTTAGTATATTTTATGCAACACAAGCCTCTAGACAACTTAAGGTTCATGAGAAGAATTATCCTAATCATGAACTTGAGCTGGAAGATGTGTTTTTCTTTGAAAATTTTGAGGCATCTCTTTATGGTGTGTATGTTGATGTGCTTATTGATCATAAGAGTCTTAAATATGTGTTTGACTAAAAGGATTTGAATCTTTATTAGAAAAGGTGGTTGGTGTAGCTGAAAGACTATGACATGAGTGTGATGTATTATCTAAACAAAGTGAATGTAGTGGCTGATGCCCTTAGCAGGCTGTCTATAGGTAGTGTGATGCACATTGATGAGGATATGAGGGAGAAGGCTAGAGAGGTCCATAGGCTTACATACCTTTAAGTTAGGTTGTTTGGAACTGATGATGGGGGTATGTTGGTTCAAAATGCTTCTGAAACATCTCTAGTGGTAGAGGTGAAGGAGAAGTAAGATAATGATCTAGTTCTACTTCAATTGAAGGGAAGTCAAGAAGTAGAAAGGATAGGTTTTTTCCTGAGGGTGATGGTATGCTCCATTATCACAACTATTTTTGTGTACAAGATGTTCATGGATTGAGGTAGAAGATTTTATCCAAGGCTCATAGTTCCAGATATTCCTTTCACCCTAGTTCCACTAAGATGTATAGGGAACCGAGAGAGATCTATTGGTGGAATGGGATGAAGAATGACATAAATGATTTTGTGGCTAGATGTCCTACCAGCAAGTGAAAGTACTACATTAGAAGCCAGCATGTGAGTTATACAGTTTTGGGATTCCTTCGTGGAAGTGAGGGGTGATCAATAAGGACTTTGTCACTGATTTACCTTGTACCCATAGTTAGCATGATTCTATATGGGTGATAGTAGACCACATGATGAAGTAAGCCTATGTCACACCTTGAGGATACCCTCTAATGTAATAACATAGAGCTCAGGACCCACAAGTGATCCTAATAAAGCCCTTGGTACATGTATCTGGTCATAAACTTAAACACGTAGTGGAAGCAGTATAAATCTAAAGAATAATACTAACAAGTCATAAAAGGGAAATAACATGGTTTTATAAACTGACCCTAAATGGGAAAATAATTTGACACATAATAATTACTATGTTTGAAACCTCTGCTAATGATAAGGGGAACTATTGGGACAAACCTTTAAATAGTTCTTAAAACATAAATATAGACTAAAGGCATGAGATAAACAAAAAAGGAAACTCTAGTTGCCAATCTATGAGTAATCAACAAGCTACTTAATATGCCCGAACTTATACCTAAGTTAAGAAGCATAAAATGGCCTCTGACAAATATTGAAGCCAACAAAGGTTGCGGTTGATCTCATAGGGAATATGACAGAGACATGTCATTTAGAAGTTAAGTCAACTTAATAGTTTCTACTTTTGAGATGCCAATTAAAGAAGTAATTAAAGTAATGTTTAATTATGTTGATTATGATTTAATGAGTTAACAATGATTTTTAAGACACTAGGGTTGCGATCCCAATGAATTCATAACTTCTTGGTACTTCATACTAGTAATCTATTCCAGTACTTACCATGCAGAATTTGGCCACTTAAGTACACTTTAATGCCTCCAGGCCGTATTAAGTGAATATCACTCATCACCTCTCAGTATCAAAATGTTTTCCATACTAACCCTAGCCTTAGACCTCAGATAGACTATCCCTTTCATGGATCAAGTCCTCAGATAGAGGTTGATAGCTCCAAATCTCAGTTATTTATTTTCTCTTGTTGTTTCTTACCTCTCTCGAGTAAGTAAGACTTAGGGAGAGTTTTAACGCATGCACTCGTTAAAGAGAAATAAATATGAAGAAAATAATAATACATGCATGTACACCGATTTAGAATGAATAATTAATTTACCCTAGGTTGTTTATACATCATGGTTCCCCCAACCCTACTTGTGGTGGTTTTAATTACTCATGATAATAATAATAATAATATGAATCTGCATTAAATTCAAAATAATAAAACATACAATCATAAAGTATATAATTGGATGGATGATGGAGATGAACGAAAAGTAATCTTTGAACAAATCAAGAAATAATCCAAGAATAGAATACTTAGTCTCAAAGAACTCTCAGAATATCCAAAACTATGCCAAAAAGTCAAACTGTTTGAAAAAAATGAACTAAGGTATTTATAGAGGTAATGAAACCCTATACTAAATAGAATAGGAAAACTAGGTCGGCGGAGGATCATGATCCAAAATAATGGTCGACAGTCCATGAAAAGTAAATCCAAACCGTCACCAAAAAAATGCTCCTTAATTTTCATGGTTCATACTACGAATTGTGGTACTGTATGAAGATCCATGATATGACCCATGAAACTTGTCCCTTTGAAAATCCATGCCATCCAGTCTCTATTCCTATACATCTTTCCACTGTTCGTGGAAGCTTATCACAATTCCTAAGTAGATCCATTATACTCAAACTCAACTTGGCCACATCTTTTTGTACTTTCTACAGTTGATATTACGTACCGTGAAGTGATTCCATGGTCCGTGATATGACCTGTAGAACCCTTTCTTTTCCTAGACTTGTCTTTTTTAGCAAAAATAAATCAAGTGACCTCCATGACCTGTTTTCCTGCAAAGAGTAAGTAAATACTATCATATTAACTAAATCATACTTATGAATAAATAAATATCCCATGTTTTAATCTTTGGAAGTGTCGTAAATCAATACCTCAAATTAGAACCTTTAGCTATTCTCAAGCAACACAAGACTCAACTATACTATGACTCTTAGGTAATATGAAGACAAGGAAGCCTCACAACAATCATGTATGCCATTGGTACATAACATAAGTAAAACGCAAGGCACCCCTCTCATTTTCTAATGGAAAAATAGGTCCATTTTTTATCTTCTCGTCCTAACACCCAGGGATCAAGGAACAACACTACATTATTAGCAGACAACCTTGCTAAGACCAAGATTTATAAAACATTAGCAACTAATAATCAAATAACAATTCTTTAGTGACCTCACCTCAAAGAAGTCCCATACACACAATAATATATAAATGAAAGTTGGTACTGAATTACTAACGTGAATGTTCTCACAAAGAAGTCAAACTATGCATGCACACAGACCATAGGCTAGCCCTTATTTTCCATACATCTGCTTTCAGAAAATTATACTAGGATTACTATAGGACTTCTCTCGGCTTGGAATGTAGGCTTGGGGGTTGGTATGGTATATTTGGTATTAGTGACTTAACCTCCCTTGGAAAAATACTAAATCTGATTTACTAATTAACCTTCGTTTTATTTCCCTTTTCTTCCCCTTCTTTCTCCAGATTTTTGGATGTGATTTTTTTCTTTTATTTTTTGATTTTCAGCTCTTTCTACTTTTACCTTTTTAATCTTCATCTCACATACGCCCATGTACCCGCTTTTTATTCAACCTGTATTTTTCATACCTAACTCTCTGCTTTCTCAACCCTATAAAGCCACCCTTAACGTAGGATTTTAGCCTGAGTTGAGGCTTAGTTTCCAAAGATGAACTAGTGCTGCAAGTAAAGGTAAAAAATAAGCTGGGGAAGGTGTTCAGGTTAAATAAAAAGGGTACAATATCAGGCTCAATATCAGGGATCAAAGAATATCTATTTAGCATTTGGTAGGTCATTTTGTCTCAGAGTGAACTACATATCAGAAACGGTCTATGATCCTTTCCTAGTCAACCATCCTACAACATCAGCAAGACCAACCACGCAAGTTTTAGATTGTACATATAAAGTAAGACTAGGTAATGCAATTTATCTTACACACACATGACACAAAGTTATGCTATCAACCATTAGTCTCAAAATCTACATCTTAGTTACACAATGGTTTACACGCCAAAATATGTAATGTCAGACTAAGATCCAACCTTGATTTTTTATTAATCTAAGTGTTCCTATTCTAAAAATTACCTAAGTTAAAAATATCTGGGAAATAATAATGTAATACCAATGAAGTAGAGAAATACCTGTGGCACCCTAGCTATTGTATCTGGTGTGTCAAAAGAGGAAGGTGCATCTACAGACCACGTTGTAGTGGTGGGCTCTCCTGTAAAGTCATCACCCTCAGTATTAGATAGAGCAGCTATAGAAAATCTGGAAGTGGATACCCCAGATGCCTGCTCTCTTAAATGTGATTGGTTTTCCTCCTTAGACAGGCGTGAATCTCTCATAGCTTGCCCCATATCACATCGCTCTTGCTTATGCATGGATAGGTCATCATCCTCGAGGTCCACCTCAGAGGCCTGGTGTATAAAAAAATCAAATCAAGTGTATCTTCTATTGGAAACTCCATAATAGTAACTGGTCCAACAACCTGAAATTGAGGTACATCATGGGCCTGTATGGCACCGACATCTGTGCGTACCGTACCCAGGTCTATAAATATTTTTGTATAATTAGGGGCATGAAAATTTGTCATCCCCTACATCAGTCTCCGCTCTAAAGCATCGAGTCAACCATGTAACATATGCACCTCTGTAGTCAGTAAGGACACAACAACAACAATCTGCTCCATGCAAGTACTCTTGATATATGGCTATAGTGATTCCTTTAATAGCATTAACTACTTCTCAGTCCAATAAGTCCTCTATGTGTATCTCTTAATAAGCTTGAAAATGATAATCACCTCTGATGGTCCAAAATCAGGTTGAGTGATAAGGCTAGTGGTAGCTATGTCAGGAGGATCTGTAACAGTCATAGGAGGTATAATAGTTATAGTAGATTATGAGGAGACCAAATAAACAATAGATGCTGTAGTAGTATACATTATATTTGTGTTAGCTGATGTAGTAGGAATGGTAGGCTATGGATGTGCTCTAATCTAATATGGGTCCAAGTAAATCCTCCAATCCAACCCCAACATCTACACCACGTGCTGTAGACCGACCCTTAGAAAGTGAGTTAGTGTTATCCTGCTTCAATGTAACGTCTATGAAACTAGTAGGGGTGATGCAGTGATTTATAAATAGATTAATGAAGACACCACAACTGAGGCATAGTGAGAATATCATGCATAGGAATGGAATGGAGGTGGTGGTGAGGATGGACCGTTCCCTCATCTCATCACAACTATATCTCTCCAGGTTAAGATCATTCTTAGACATGGGGTTAGAAACCACAACATCTCTGTCAGGAGTCATGGTGTTGTCGACAGAAGTCGAACTCAGTCGTAGGCGCACCAAAACCTAACAAAATTAGCCATAAAACTCAAAGGCAACTTAGTAATAGGTGTTTTTAGGTCTGTCAACCAATGGGCTCTCTGTCAGTAACAATAAACACCAACCACTGATACTTCCTTTGCCTCTCCTCTTGAGTAATCTTTTAATCTGTAATTCTCAATAGTTTATAGTCGTACTCCAAAGTAGAAATGGATGATGAAAGTCAAGGACATATAAGAATCGCACAATAGTGAGCTGAAAATTATGAATTTGATAGATCGAAACTGTAATTGAATACAATTGAGCATAGCCTAAAGTAGAGTCTATCTAGAAGCCTGCTACTGGAGGGTGGAAAGATAAGAAACATAGAACTCCCTCACGGTAGGTACTGTATATAAACCTACAGGTCGGCTCACTGCGAGGAATTTATAATGATAAAACAACACTCAAACCTAGGATAACTTTTTTGATTTAGAGTACGAATATAAACCTTTTCAAATATCGGCCTAGTTAGTGGTCTCCTCAGTGCATGTGATAAACTAGCATTATATATCTATCTAACTCTAGGGGTATTCTACCTTAGTATATCATGGTCCCCATGATCATAACTGGGCATCTAATCTAGCCTCTGCCAAGATGCTGTCTGCTTAGCCTTAGTCTATTCAGCTTCTGTTTTCTCAGCAACTGTCTGCTCTATAACTCTAGGTGTTGTAACCTGATGATCAATAACTCTCTATGGTGCACGCCTATGCTATTTATCTATCCTAGGGTTTAGAAGTAGTATCTTTTTCTCAAAATGTATCCGTTTCTCTGACTTTGAATCTGAATGATCTGAGGCATCCTCAATGGATCCCTCCTCGAAGATCTCTGTATGCTTTGTGCAACATTAGAAACCTCAACTTTATCATCCTCAAATCTATTATCTATATAAGAAGCAGAGCCTGTAGAAATTGTCCTTCTCATCAGACTGGACAGGGGGTAGCTATGGAATTGCTAGTTCTCTGACCTGGGTCGTCATGGTCTGAGGTGAGTGCTGCTCGGACTGTATGTCAAAATGCACCTTGGACCTAGATGAATTAGAGCTCCTTGGGTCTGGCTCATCTACTAGTTTGAACTTCCGTACATGTAGATGAGTCTGCTCATGTTGCACCCTGGAACCCCCTACGTATATAAACCTTCAAAGGTGCCTTTGGAGGCATAGTACCTAGGGGGCAACTATTAGTGATACACATAAACAATATGAATAACATGAATTATATGATGAAGCAACACTGGACTGATATAAAGAGTATCACATTATCATAGTTGGATTTACGAAAAACCATCCATCAAAACAAAAAAGGTAAATAAATAGTGCATGCAGGGTTTCACGGATCTATTTACCAATCGTGAAATAGGATTACTACCGTAGGACCATCTATGAAATGGTGTAAGGAAAAAATTTCAAATTTTCAAGGGAAAAAACTTAGTTTCTTTACTCAATGCTTAAGGTTATGGCCTGTACATGTAGTAAGTCTCAACATTGAGCAAAACAACCAAGTACTATCCTATAATCAACCAGGTGGCAACCCAGACTCAACTGATAATGGATATTTGAATAAAACAGTTACAAATAAGTAAATAGGTTACTCAGACTTCATCCATATCAAGATCATGCAATTTTGGAAGGTTGATGGGAAAAAGAATACTCAAGGTGCAATGGGTTCGTAATTCCCACAGCCTCACAGGGTATGAGTACTTGGTCCAACAACAACACAGTACAACATAACAACCAATGCCAAAACAAAGTTCAATTTCACACCAAAAGCAATCAGTTCAGTTGGCCCCAAAGTAGAATTACCAAATAAGTTAACCTACTCTAATTTAGTACACTAACACCATCACCACACTTACACAATTCCATTGCAACGTAGTAGAATACCAAATATGTGTGAATTTCACACCAAAAACAATTAATTCAGTTTCCCCCTAAGTAGAATTACCAAAGAAGTTAACCTACTCTAATTTAGTATACTAACACTATCAACACACTTACAAAATTCCAGTACAACCCAGTAGAATACCAAATATGCGTGATACCCAATTCATAATTTTATTTCAAAATCACACCAAGACAATAGTTCAACAAACCCTTATCTTGGAAAATTAGTAACCCATGCATACTAGACTAAGAAATATCAGGGAAAACAAACCTCAATCCATCTACCAAAGTCAAATAAAGAGTAAGTGGAACTTACCAAGAGTGGAGAAGGAAAGCAACAATATTGAATCTCAATATAGTGTACAGTGCACTAGTATGGTGGTCGATCATGGGGAATCTGAGGTGATGAGAGCTTTTTTAGTATGAGTAAGGTAATATTTTTTGAAGTTTTGGGATATTTAAATTAGGGTAAAAAACCCTTTTAAACTAGATGATTCAAAGGGAAAATCGAATAGCCTAGGATTGGGTTAGGTTAAAAATAATATTTGATTTCACTGGTTTGACCACGACCCTTTTCATGAGCACTAGAACTAAATCACGGATAGTGGAACTTTATTACGGTGGATTATTTGAGTTACCTAGGAAGGAACTGATGGGATGGACCACCGACCATCATATGGTTCCATGCCATGAATCCTAACCATAATACCTTAGTAATTTTTTGGACTTCTAAGATTCACGATTGGTTTTATGGATCGTGAAATCTTTTGACGACCCATTATGTGATCCGTAAAACCAACTGTTTTCCTCTTTTTTGAAAATTTTCTCCAAACACATACCTTGTAAACATTGAACACACAATGATACTATAAAATGATTCTTTTTACATGTTTACATATACAATCTTGGGTTGCCCCAAAGCAGCGCCTAATTTAATATCGTAAAATGACATTTCTTATCTCATACTTAGAGTACATTGAGATAAATCTTTTCATCAATCTTTACGTCATCCTAAGATCCCAAATAGTTCTTCACATGATGCCCATTAACATTAAACTAATTCCTTCATTACTTTCTAGTTGAATTGCCCCATGTGGAAATACATATACCACTTTTGAATAGATCAACCCACTTGGACTTCGACTTACAAGGAAATAAGAAAAATATAAAATTGAAATAGTAGAACAATATTAAATGGATTGAAATCTCTCTTCTTAATCTTTCGGTCATGAAAAAGCTTCATCTTCTCTTGGTACAATGCATCATTCTTATAAGCCGCCAGCCGAAGCTCATCCATCTCCTTAAGCTAATCAAACCTCAACTCTACAGTACAAATTAAGCTTTTTCAAATCCCATAATGCCTTACGATCAAGCTCAAATGACAAGTGATATGCTTTAGATGTGTAGAGACATACCTGTTGGGATTTTAAATGCACCCAGTATGCCCATGAGCATCATCCAGCTTCCTTGACCAATCAGTTTGGCTTGTGTTCACAGTCTTGGATAAGATGGTCTTGATCTCCTGGTTAGATACTTTAAATTAACAAAAAAGGTGTCAATGCTAGACATAATACTCACATCTCTAGGTTTCTTCATGGATCTGTAGATATTAAAACTCACTTCTTTATTTTTCAGTCCGAACATTATCTCTACTCTATGTCAAAAAGTGCTCTTCTAGTGGCCAAGATGGTCTCCAAAAATAATGGCACCTCAAATTCAACTTCACAATCCAAGATATTGATATCATCTAGAAATATGAAGTTATCCACTTTTACCAGCATATCATACAAAACACCAATCGACTTTTTTTGCATTTGATCTACCATCAAATGCTACATATTGTTGGGTTTGGGGGCTCCAAGCCCAACTATATGAAAATAGCACGCAATAGTAGATTTATACTTGATCCTAGATCATATAGAGCCTTCATAAAATTAAATACCCCAATGGTACAAGGTATAGTGAATGCATTAGGATCCTTTTCTTTATTCTAAACCATAGCACCCAAAGAAATAGCATTTTAATGGTGCAAATTATTAGTAGGACCAATACTGATGGTCCTCTTCTTAGTTACTAAATCCTTCATAAAATTGGCATATCCTGACATCATCTCCAAAGCTTCACCAGAGTGATATCTAAGAAAGTTCTTTCAATATACTCATGAATTTATGGGAATTTTCCATCTTCCACTTTCTTTTAAAAGTGATTTGGGAAGGGTCATAGAGGCCTTGAAATAGGTGGCAAAGGATTTGAACCCTCGTTCTCCTTTCCCTGATTAATATTAGTCTCATTAATAATAACTGGAGACTTTTGATCTCATCCTCTTCTCAACATTAACCAACTTCTTAGTCAATTTATTCCCAATAACAGGATCAACTTCAACAATAACATCTCTTTAATTATCAACAACTGGCATCAGTGGGTCAGTCAAGTCCTTAACACTCCGAATAGTGATAGCTAGACAATGAACATCATTCCTTAGATTAGGAACAATGTCGCTAGGTGAAGAAACCCTCTTCCTTTGATTCATAGCTGTGGAAAATTTTCCCATCTGCTGATCTAATTACTTTATTGCTGTGGTGTGAGAATGTACTAAATGTGTCACTGACTGATATGTCATTTCACATTTGATTTATTCCTTGGTCGAATAATTCCATGTTCTTCAGCACCTTGTCAAGCATATCCTTTATCCTTGAAGGTTCATCTGAAGCCTGGTCTCTGCCCTTTGGGAACACATATAAACCTCTATCCTTGTAGTAATCATCTCTCCTATTGTGATATTCGTGAAAGACCTTTTTGTATTCATCTCTCTCTATGTAAAA
The DNA here is from genome assembly GCA_039654485.1 of Withania somnifera. Lineage (NCBI taxonomy): Eukaryota > Viridiplantae > Streptophyta > Magnoliopsida > Solanales > Solanaceae > Withania > Withania somnifera. The sequence continues at coordinate 3,387 of JBDJHY010680191.1, read as the reverse complement.
GTTATAATCTGGGATATACGCTTGGTATGCCCCTGTTTGATTCACGAACTTAGCATCCTCATCCACATCAGTGTAATAATCCTTATGTCTAGGAGCTCTATCCCTTACAACTACAATATTAACATTTTGATCAACTATTATATTAGCTCCCATGAGATGCTTTGCATTAATTCTATCTAATTCTTTAAATGAGTTGTCTCCTGATATCTCTCTTTTTCTCTCTTCTGCTACTCTACAGATATCTCATAATGATGACAAATGGATGCCACCTTAGTATCTCTGGTGTGCCAAGCCTTATTATTCTTTGTCGTATCATCTAGTAATCAGCTTGTATCCATATAATTGAGACCCATTAGTGAGCCTTCAAAAATACTGTCCGCCACAAACTTTTTCAATGAGTTTAAAGACCGGTATAAACTTTGCTATAGGATGAAAGTAACCCCATGATTTGGGCATTGCTTCAACTTATTCTTGAACCTTAACCAAGCCTCATGCAATGCTTCTCATGATGACTGCTTGCAATTAATTATCTCATCCCTCAACTGCAACATCTTAGACTGTGGGAAGAACTAAACAAGGAAATCTTCCACTAGCTCATCCTAGGTATGAATAGAGTCCTTTGGAAGTTTGTTCAACCACGTGGTTGCTTCTCGTATTATAGAAAAGGGAAACAACCTAAGTATGATAGCTTCCTAAGTCACTCCTGGAAATGTGAAAGAAAAAATCCTAGTATAGTTTAGTAGATACTGATTTAGATCCTTTCCTGGCATGCCAGTGAACAAGCCTCTGGTATTTATCAGCTGCATCATAGTACTTGTGACATTAAACTTAGTATTACCTATAAGGGAGGGGGGGTATTACTATGGATCTAGTAAACCTAACCACATTAATCTGAGGCTCTCCTGCTAGACCAGGTGGTCTGATAGGAATTCTGACTTGCTATCATGAATCCAAAATTTGAGATAACCTTAGCGTTGCTCCAGCATTATCTCAAAAATTTCCTTCAGCTTCAGCTCTAGCACGAGTTGTAGCTAGAGCTTCTGTTAATCCCGAGCCCAAACCTGAGCCTCTTCTTGAGAAGCTAAAGTTTGCTTCGCAACAATCATGTCAATGAGTTAGTGCTGTTCATCAGGACCACATAGTCTAGTTGGTCAACTGTGGGGTGGATTGATGTTAGCCATTGTACCTGAAATAAGCAGAAACAAAAATAAAAGTAAATTAGGAAATAACAACTAAGGTTGAAATAGGTCTAATAGATTATTTCTAAGCCGTATTCCCAAAAATGAAAACAAAATTTGACACTCCCAAACTTACACCCCAATTGATATAATAAGTGGTCACTGACAAAAATATAGAACCCAACAAAGGTTGGGGTCGATCACACAAGTAATATGATAGAGAACACATTCATTAGAATTTAAGTCAACTTTAAAGTTGTTACTTATGAGGGGGGTAGGGAATTAAAGCAGTAAATAAAGCAGTGTTTAATAACATTTATTATGACTAATGAATTAACAATGGTTTTTAAGAAACTAGGGTTGCAATTTCCATGAATTCATAACTTCCTAAATATTTCGTTCTAGTAATCTATACCTGTACTTAGCATGTAGAATATGGATATTTTTAGTACATCTAAATGCCTCCCGACCCTATTAAATGTATATCACTTATCACCTCCCAGTTTCAGATATTTTCCACACTAACCCTAGCCTTAAATCCCAAATAGACTATCCCTATCACGACTCAAGTCCTTAGATGGAGGTTGGCAGCTCCAACACTCTAATGATTATTTTCTCTTCCTATTTCTTACGTATCTCTAGAGAAACTAAGACTTAAGAAAAGTTTTAACGTGTTCAATCGTTAAAGAGAAATCAATAAGAAGAAAATAACAATACGTGTATGCACACTAGTTTAGAATTACTAATTACTTTACCCTAGATTGTTAATTTATCATGGTTCCCACAACCCTAGTTATGGTGAGTTAGCCACTTATGATTGTAGAAATATTATTAAGAATTTGCATTAAATTCATAATAATAAAACTTACAATCACAAAGTAGATAATTGGATGGATGATGGAGATGAATGAAAACTAATGTTTGAATAAATCAAGAAATAATCCAAGAACAAAATACTTGATCTCAAAAATCTCTCAAAATATCAAAACATATGTCAAAAAGTCAAAACCTTTACACAAAACCCACCTAGAGTATTTATAGAGTTTATGAACCCTTATCCTAAATAGAACATAAAAACTAGGTCGGCGGAGGATTATGATCGATAATGATCGAAAGTCTATGAAAAGAAAATCCAGACCTTCATCTGAAAAATGCTCCTTTGTTTCCATGGTTCATACCACAAATCATTTTACTAGATATAGATCCGTGAAACTTGTCCCATTGAAAATCCATGCCATCCAGTGTCTATCCTATGCAGCCTTCCACGATTTATGGAAGTTTATCACGATTCATAAAAAGACCCGCTATATTCGAACTTAACTTGGAAACGTTGATTTCAGCTTCTACAATTTATGTTGTGGATCATAAAGTGATTCCACTATTTGTGATACGACCAGTAGAACCCCTTCTTGTCCTATGCTTGTCGTTTTTCAACAAAAATAAACCAAATGACCTCCATGGCCTGTTTTCCCGCAAAGAGTAAGAAAATACCTTCATATCTACTAAAATTACTAAAGAACAAAAAACAATTCCCATGTTTTAAGTGTCAAAAGTGTCATAAATTACCGGAGCATCACTACTCCACACTGTTTACTACTAACCATGCAAATGGGAGGGAAGAACCACATTTGCATCATCTAAAAGAATGCAGCCACAAAAGGGGTCAGTACATCGAGTATACTGGCATAGGAGTGCATGCACTGAAACATGAAAAGCTTAATACATAATAAATAAGAGATGATATCTCAATGTCATTATAAATATAAAAGCTGTGCGAAAACACTAAAATAGTAGAAGATGAAAAACGATAAATATATTTTCAAATTCTAAAATGTCATAACAAGTCATAAATCTTATTTGGGTCATTGTAGCTATGTTGGTTCTAAAACTTAAGTCGTGAAGTGGAAGTTTCTAATGATAGATGTAAATCCATGCTATAAACAATGTGGTGTCCATTGTCAGACACCAACACTGATAAAGGTTTGGTGACATACACCTTTACCAAAAAGGTCACTATAACCCGTCATAACTAGGACTAATCATGTCATACTAAGTGAAGGATCCTTAACTATATCCTAATCATAAACCTGTCCTAGATACAAAGTTTGTGAGATGGAATAACACTCTCAGCTAATCGGTAGACTCAAGTACTTTCGGTGCTAAAGAATCCTCCAAAAAATGCACTATACTCATAATTCTTGAAAAATAT
>JBDJHY010679976.1:0-15934 GCA_039654485.1 Withania somnifera | reverse complement strand
TCTTCTTCTTTATTTTCTTTTAATTGATACACTATTTCTGTTAAACAAGGATTCAAGTACAAAATACTTGAGCTTCTTATCCTCTTGTGAAGAATCAATTTCTCCCCTTTTCTAATATGGTGATTTTAAATTCTTTCGATATGCATTATTTAGAGGTATCATAGCTTTGGATGGTTGGATATTCGTATACTAGCTTGACCTATTGATTAAATTATAGAAAACAAAAAAATCTGGAAAATAATAGAAATTATTGTAGCGTGAGCAATAACCTAAAAAAATGAAAAAAAATCTTCAAGTGAATAGTGACATGAACAGTAAACTTCTAGTTACCATCACTGTTCATGGTTTATTCTATACTTTATCTTATGATTTGTTGACTTTGAGTTATTAAATATCTGATTTGCTCCTGAAAAATCTCATTTGATTTAAAGGTTCTTTGACTTTTGGTCATCTAGAAACTCAAACACATTTTCGGGACTGTAAAGGTTTGAGCTTATTTGGATTCAAGCTCATTTAAAGTGTTTAAGGTCTTATTAATAGTTTTATACGCTAAATTTAATTTTCTATTGTTCTCTTGCTAGATACTTTAAGGATTGGTTCATACATTGTGTATTCCAGTGATTTTGTGCCTATTTTTTTTTCTTTGTGCTAATATTTCATGTTTTCTCTTTATTTTAATTGTGTATTTCTTGTTTCCAGTCTATTATAGTATTTTACTATCCTTTTATTTGCTTAAACTTCATTCCTGAATCAAAATTTTGAACTTTTTTTGATGTATTTGAGTTTTTGGTTCATGGAAGAGCGTTGAGGAGGATTACTTGTGTAGAAAACGTTAAGAGATGCTAGCTTCTTTGAGGGTAAAAGCCTACTTGTGTGATACATGAGTGTTGAGAGATTTTGTTTGAGTGATACACATAATAGTGATTTATTTTATTGGTAAGTTCAGTTTTCTTTCTAATAATCTTTTGTTTAAGTAGTTTGAATGTTTATGGGAGGTTACCAATGCATCCATGACTACTCAAATGAATGGAGGAAGATAGAACATTGAAAGAAAAGGATACTAAAATATTTCATATAGTGTTGCAAGAACTCTGTGAAATGATTAAAAATGTTAATGAGGAGTGGAATGAGAAACGTAAGTTTCCTAAAAGAGGTCAGAAACTTAGTAGAGTTAACTAACCTTTTCAAACTAGAATGGAAGTGTTGTCTAATGTGTGTCCTACTAAGATAGAGAAGACTATCTGTCACAACTTAGTAAGTGCTTTCTTTATTGAAAAGTTTGTTTATCTTGTGTAAAGCATGTTTCACCCTACATCTTCAAATGAGTGAAAGTTTAGAAGAGAGTGTCAGTGCCATTAACTCTTTGGAGATAGAAGGATGAGGTTTGATGTGATATGGTTCCCTTATTTGCATGTCATGTTATATTAGGAAAGCCATGGTATCTCTATTGAAAAGATTCATATGATCAAGAAAAGAAGGATATTCCTTAGTGAAAGATGATTGAAAGAAAATTATTGTTGTTTCTTTAGGCCCTATGGAAATTCAAGAGGACCAAGTAAGGGTGAAAACATCTATGGAGGTGGTTTATAAGAAAAATAATTCAATAGGGAGAATAAAGGCAAGTTTAAGAAGTCATGTATTAGAATTGATGTTAAAAGTAATCCAAGGGATTAAAGAAGGATTCTTTGGAAGTAAATGGGTTATTGTGGTACTGAATTAAAAAGATTCTCCATACTAAATAAAAGTCAGGATGAGAGAAAAAAGATAGAGAGAAGTAAGGGTAAGAAATTTGACAACTCAAGAGAGAGATAAAATAGAGGAAGTGATCAATGAAGAGAATGAGTTATCAAAAAAATAAGAAATGAGTGTCAAAAACTGAGAAAAGTGCATTTGAGAGATGAGAACAAAGAAGAGATTAAAAGAATAGAGTGCATAAGTGTTAAATATTCTTGTTAAATCTCTAAAAGATACTCATTCCTTTTCTAGTACTTGTGTTCCTAATATAAAGGTTAGTCAAGAAGAATTTAATAAAGCGTTTGAACAACATATTGCAAGGAGATATAGTTTTGAGGAAGATATAGAAAGCAACTCACAGAACTAATTGCAATTTGAAGACAAGTTTCAGCTTGATGATCTCATGTGGTATGATCTTGTTAATGATATATTTATTTTAAATGAAATTGGACTTGTACCACAAATTAAAGAGGCTAAGGTTTTAAATAAAGGTATAATTCAAGGTGTGAGTAATGCCTACCTTGTTGATTATTTTTCTAATGAGATCAATCTTCCACAAAGTGATGAGACAAAGTGTTGGATAACTTTAATAAAAAAAATCCAAAGGGAATTTAAGAGAGGTTGAATCTTTCTCATATTCAAATATGTTAAATCTTTATTATTTTAGTATCACCTCTCAATCCATGCAGAAAATTATGGAAGAGCCTTTTGAAGAGGAGGATAGTACCTCATGTGTAGAATAAACTAATTTACGTAAAAGTTCGAAGGTATAAAACAACCCATTTGTGGGAAACATGGTGTACAACAAAAGTGTTCTCTAATCCCATATTATTATATACATTAGTTAATAAGTTTCAAATGAAGACATTAGGACACATGAAAATCTGGATTCCATGAATGTTGAGAATATTGAGATAAATGAAGAATCTAATGGCTCAAGTGGAAAAAAAAGTGCTCACTATTAGATAAATTTATAGTATTTTTATCTTGTTTTGAAGATCCAATCCAAGCAATTTCTAAAATAGATCTTTTTATCCAAATCTTGACTATTGTTATATCCAAGGGTGAGGTTAAGTTTTTTACAAAGACAAAGTATGGTATGTTTTCTTTGTACACATATGAATTTTTCATTATTGTTGATTGTTTACTTTTTAAAGGCTCATGAATTATCTTTTAGTGCTTATATTGGAAATTACATTGTTCTATTTGATAATGCAATGTTTGGATGTTAAAGAGGTGTTTGAGAATAAATTAACTATGCGTGTGGGAAGCCTTCTATGTACCTGGAAAACTTAACTTTCATTTATTTTTCTCTTTGAACAACCCCTTCTAGGATCTATATAAGGGGTTATTTTCTTTTCATTATTATTATTTTTGATTTTTATTAATATAACTACCTTTTGTCTTGTGTTGACCATTAAAGGTTCTCTTTGGGTTATTCCCTCTTTGTTTTACTTTGAACCATAGATTCGTAATCTTCAATATTAATATTACTCGTTTGATTTCCCTCCCCCCTAATCTTCTTCTTCTTCATTTTCTTTTAATTGATTCACTATTTCTGTTAAAAAAGGATTCAAGTATGAAATACTTGAGTGTGTTCTCCTATTTTCAAGAATAATTTTCTACATATTTTATAACCTTCTAATTATAATGTGTTTCTCTATCCATTCCATTATCAAATGGTATCAAATCTTTTGAATGTTTAGTTTTGTTATATTCACCTAATGTACTAATTTAATTATAAAAATTTAAAAACTAAAGAATAATAGAAATTACTTAGCGTGAACAATAACATCAAAAAGAAAAATATTCTTCAAGTGAATAGTGACATGAACATTAAACTTCTAGTTATCATTAGCTATTCGATGTCTTTCTACTTTATCTTATGATTTGGTGACTTTGAGTTATTAAAAATTTGATTCGCTATTGAAAATCTCATTTGTTTTAAAGCTTCTTTGACTTTTGGTCATCATGAAACACAAAAGTCATTTGGGGGATTGTAAAGGTTATTATAGCTTCTTTGGATTCAAAATATCTTTTCAAGTGTTCTAGGTCTTCATAATAGTGTTTATACACTACATTCAATTTTCTATTATTCTCTTGCTAGATACTTTATGTATTTGTTCATACTAAGTTTATTCTAGTGATTTTGTGCCTATTTTTTCTTTGTTCTAATTATTTTGTGCTTTTCTCTTTATTTTCATTGTGGCTTTCTTGGTGCCATTCTATTATAGTATTTTATTGTCCTGTTATTTTTTTTAAAAAAAAAAACATAAACTCCATTCTTCAACAAAACTTTGGAACTTGATTTGATGTATTTGAGTTGGTGGTTCACCTCCACAACTTTGAGGAGCATTCCTTGAGGGGAAAAAGGAAAGAGTAGTGATATTTTCCCAGTATAAAATCTTACTTGTGTGATACACGAGTGATACCAATAAGAATTTTTATTTCTTTGCAAAGGAAGTGTTCTTTCTAACAATTTTTTGTTTGTAAATAATTAGCAGGCTGTTGGGAGATTATGGATGTATATGTTACTACCCAAAATAATTGAGGAAGATAGAACTCTAAAAGAGAAGGATGTTAAAATATTTTATAAGGAGTTACAAGAACTATATGAAATGATTTAAAAGGTGAATTATGAGTGGGATGAGAAAAAAAAGTGTCCTAGAAGAGGTCACAAGCTTAGTAGAGTGAACAAACTTTATCAAACTAGAATTGAAGTGTTATCTAATGTGTGTGATACTAAGATTAACAAGACTATTTTATCGAAACTTCGTAAGTTCTTTCTTTATTGAAAAAGTGGTTTATCTTGTGTAAAGCATGATTCACCCTATATCTTCAAATAAGTTAAAGTTGAGAAGAGAGTGTTAGTGCCATTTATTCTTGGGAGATACAAGGATGAGGTTTGTAACTAAGCTTGATTTTTATTAGTATATCAATCTTGTGTATTGTGAAGACCTTTAAAGGTTCTCTTTGGGTTATACCATCTTTGTTTGACTTTTAACCATATCTTGGTAGTATTCAATGGTACTATTTCTAGTTTGAGTTTCCTCTCTCCTATTCTTCTTATTCTTGATTTTCTTTTAGTTGATTTATTATTTCTATTAACAAGGATTCAAGTATTAAATAATTGAGTTTGTTCTCATCTTTTCAAGAATCAATTTCTCCCCTTTGTCGAGTCTTTTAATCATAAAGTTTTCCTCTATCCGTGTCTTTATCAGGGGGTAATAAAACATTGGATGGTCTGGTATTCTTATACTCACCCAACCTACTGATTCAATTATAGAAAAGAATATTGAAAAATAATGGAAATTACTATAGCATGAACAGTAACCTAGAAAAAAATTCTTCAAGTAAATACTGGCATGAGCAATAAAGTTCTAGTTGTCATCACGTATGTATTGTTTTGTTCTATACTTTATCTTATGATTTGGAGACTTTGAATAATTAAAACTATTTTTTCTCTTGAAAATCTCATTTGATTTATAGCTTCTTTGACATTTGGTCATCATGAAACTCAACAATTATTTGGGGATTTTAATGGTTAATATAGCTTCTTTGGACTCAAAAGATCATTTAAAGTTTTCTAGGACTTCTTAGAGTGCTTAATCTACATTTAATTTCTATTATTATCTTCCTAGATACTTTAAATATTGGTTCATACTTAGTGTATTCTAATAATTTTGTGCCTATTTTTTTTCTTTGTGCTTATTATTTTGTGCTTGTCACTTTATTTTCATTGTGCCTTTCTTGTTTACAGTCCATTATAGTATTTTATTGTCCTTTTCTTTGTCTCTCCATTCTTTAACCACACTTCTAAACTTGATTGATGCAGTTGAGTTGGTGGTTCATGGAAGAACTTTTAGGAGCATTCCTTGAGTGGAAAAAAAAGCAAGAGTTGCGGTATTCTTTTAGGGGAAAAGACTACCTATATGATACACACATGTTGAGAGTTTCTATTTGAGTGATACGTATAAGACTGACTTATTGGTAAGGTTAGTTTGCTTTCTAATAATCTTTTGTTTGTATGTAATTTTCAGGTTTGTGGGAGGTTATGGATATATCTATGACTACCCAAAAGAATGGAGGAACATAAAACATTGAAAGAAAAGGATGATATGATCTTTCTCAAGGAGTTACTAGAACTCAATGTAATAATAAAAAAAGTGAATAATAAGTGGGATGAGAAAAAGTGTCCTACAAGAGGTCACATACTTATTAGAGTTAACAAACATTTTGAAACAAGAATGGAAGTGTTGTCTAATGTTTATTCTACATAGATTGGCCAGACAATTTGTACAACTTAGTAAGTTCTTTCTTTGTTAAAAAAGTTGGTTTATCTAGTGTAAAGCATGTTTCATCCTACATCTTCAAAAGTGTAAAAGTTGAGAAGAGAATGTTAGTGCCATTAACTCTTGGGAGCTATAAGGATGAGGTTTGGTGTGATGTGGTTCCTAAATTGAGATGTGATGTTATATTGGTAAAGTTGTGGTATCTATATAGAAAAGCTTCACTTGACCAAGAAAAGAATAGAGATTTCTTGGCGAAAGATGATCTAAAAATGACTACTCTTGTTTCTTTGACCTTATGGAAATTCAAGTGAATCAAGTAAGGGTTATAAGATCTACGAAGGTGTTTTACAGGAAAATGAATTTAAGAGGGAGAACAATGGAATGTTTAAGAAGCCATGCATTAGACTAGATGTTAAAATTCCTCCAAGGGAAAAAATGGATTCTTTATAAGTATATGGGATCTTGTGGTAATGAATTAAAAATTTTCTCCACACCAAATTAAAGTGAGGATGAGAGTAAAATTAAAGAGTGACGCAAGGGTGAGCAATTTGACAACTCAAGAGGAAAAAAAGTGAGGAAGTGATGAATGAAGAGAGTATGTTATCAAAAGTAAGAATGAGTGGCTATAATTAATAGAAGTTAGTCTGAGAGTTAAGATAGAAAGTGAACAAGCTCTTTTGTAAGATGAGGGAAAAGAAGAGATTAAAAGAATAGAGTGCATATGTGTGAAAGATTGTTGTTTAAGCCGTAAACAATTAACACTTTATTTTTCTAGTACTTGTGTTCAAAATATATAGGTCAGTGAAGAAGAATTTAATGAAAAGTTGGAGCAACAATTGCATAATTCAAAGAGTTCCAATTTTGTGAAAGATACGAAAAGCAACTCACAGAACTAATTGCAAGTCGAAGACAAGTTTGAGCTTGATGATCTTATATTCTATGATCTTGTTAATGACATATTTGTTTCAAATTAAACTACAATTGAACCACAAATTAAAGAGGATGAGGTTTTTAATTAACGTATAACTCAAATTGAGAGTGAACCCTACCTTGTTGATTATTTTTCTAATATGAGAAATATGCCACAGAGTGATGAGAAAGGTGATGGATAACTGCTATACACAAATCCAAAGGAATTTGAGAGAGGTTGAATCATGCTAATAAAATAATATGTTAAATCTTTCTAATTTTAGTATCACCTCTAAATCCATACAGAAAATTAAGGATGAACCTTGTAAAGAAGAGGACATTACCTCATATGCAAAAGAAACTAATGTTGGCAAAACTTTTTAAGGTATACAAAAACCCATTGTGGGAATAAATTTGTGTAGACCTTCATTAGATCTCTAATTCCTTATGGTTTAGAACATCTGCGGGAGAGATTCAAATGAAGACACTAGGACACATGAAAATATGGATGTCATGAATGTTTAGAATATTTGGGATAAACAAAGAATCTAATGGCTCGAGTGTGGAAAGAGAGAAGTACTCATTAGTTGAAAACTTTATAGTATCTTTTTCTTATTAAGAAGACTTATTTTTTCATATTCAATCCAAGACACTTCTAAAAAGATCACCTTTAATCCATATCTTTACTATGGTATATCCAAGAGTGAGGTTAAATTGTTTACAAAAAGAAAATATGGTATGTTTTCTTTGTACTCGTATGCTTTTGTCCTAGCTGCTGGTCCTTTGTTGTTTATAAGTCTTGTGAATTATGTTTTAGTGCTTATTTTGGCAATTACAATTTTCTATTAGATGATGTAATGTATGAATATTTAAAAGATGTAGTTGTGCTTAAAATAACTATGTGGGTCAAGTGGTTGCATAGTCACTACCCGATGTTATTTTTACCAAATGTTTTTTCTTCCTCTTTTTACTTTCTATTAATTGTGATTTTCATGTTCATTGTAGTCATTGGTGAAGATTTAAGGAAAGATATTCTTTAAGAGGGGGAGAACGATATCAACCATGGAGGCTCAAATTCATGAAGGAGCACGAATCTTCTTTAAGAAGCAGAGAATGACAGCATCCATGGAAGCTTAGTGTCATTTAAGTATGTTTTGGGGATTCAAATAGGACCCATGAAAATAACCAAACAAGGAAATTTCAAGACAAGCTTAATAGACCAAAATTAGTAATTATAAAAGTTTCTTGTGATGGAAGATAAGCTCAAGTCCAATGAAGATATTTTTGTCACGTCTTACCACTATAGAGAGGCCCAAATTAAAGTACAATATGAGATGAAATGGGGTCTAAATCTTCCTACAAATTTTGAAAAGATTGCATCCTTATTTATTCTTATTTTAACTAGTTTCTAGAACTTGCATTTAATAGTTATTTTCTTCAAGGTTAACTTTATCAAAATATGTGTATGGGAATCCTTTTATGTACCTATGAAATTCAAAGTTAGTTTAATTTTTTCTTTGATCAACCCCTTATAGGATCTATATAAGGGGTTCTTCTCCTTTCGTTGTAACTAAGTTTGACTTTTATTAATATAGCAGTCTTGTAGCTTGTACCGGGCTTTAAAGGTTCTCTTTGGGTTATGCCCCATTTTTAACCATATCTTTGTAATAGTAAACAGTAATATTCCTAGTTTGAGTTACCTCCTTCTATTCTTCTTATTCTTTATTTTATTTTAATTGATTCACTATTTTAGTTAAACAAGGATTCAAGTATCAAACACTTAAGCCTTTTCTCCTCGTTTCACGAATAAATTCGCCCCCCCTTCTTAATCGTCTAATTTTAGAGTATTATTCTATCTCTGTCGTCATCAACTACTATGTGGAAGGTATGAAACTTTGGGTAAAAAATGTATTGACTTGGTTGAATGTTTAAGGAACCTAAAAGGTGATTTCCTTGATGCTGGTGTAATTACTTATGAGCCTTTATATGACATCCTACCCTAGTTTGAAAAATATGATGATTGATTACTTTGAACATGTTATTACTTATGTTGTCATTCGTTTAATAATAGTGGTGGTTTATGTTAAATTAGGAGTCTTTATCTTGTAGATGATTGCTCTATTCTAGTTGTATTTGGAGGTAGTGATAATTTGTTTGAACTTTGATTTTAATTGTATGAGTTTTAATTCTCACAAAATAACATGATTTGTAGTGATGGTCAACATCTTAGTAGTAATTTCCCACTAAATAAGTAATTGAACAATATGAATAATGGGCATCATTTTAGTGAAGGAAGTGTTAAGGTTGATCATATAAGTAGTCATGTAGGGTGCTTAAATGTTGATATTGATTCTTTGCAATGTGATTCAATTCCTTGTTCTTCTCAAAGAACTCATGAAGTGGAGTGTAAGTTCAAGGATGAAATATTTGATGACTACATGTCTATAGAGGATGTACCTAGTACGGAAGGTTATAATGTTAAGAATATAACTTCCTTTGAAACTTATAGTTTGTTTCGCAACCTTATAAGGTTTGATGGAATACTTTCCAATGATGTAAACCTTTCCTATAGAAAACTGTACACTTATTCGAAAGTTTGTTGTGGAAGAGGAAGGTGATACATATGCCATGATTGCTTTTTCATTAATAAGTTGTCCAATTTTGATCAATCTCGTGATGTACTTAGACTAACAAGTATGAATTCTCATGAAAACACTTTAGATGTATTCATTTCAAGGTACACCTTTCTTTTCCACCTATTTGCATTTGACGACATTTGTGTTGATATGAAGTGTATGTTGTATGTAACTAGGGTTTCTATTGGACCTAATAGGTGTTTCTAACCCCTGTGATTGTGAATATTTTCCAGTTTACTCCAGTGATGCCTTTATTTTGGCTTTTGTTTGGATAAGCTTGGTCAAGATACCAAGAAAGTGTTGATTTGGGTAAGTCCATTGTACCTTCTCGATTTTCAACCCATGAATGATAATCATTACCACCTTTAATAGGTTAGGCAAGCTAGAGTATTTCGATTGGATTCCATGTGGAAGCCCACTCCTTTTGGAGGATTATTGGGCAAGAGAGGTGGATTTGTCCTATTAGGCAACATGTTTTATTCATTATTTGTCAACACTTGTGATGATGTACTTGAGGTGAGTCTTGAATCTAGTTGTGAGTTCATGAGTAGGAATACATTGAAGGAAATTTGTTGTCGTAGTACCTTTTTGTATTACTTATTTTCTTATGATGAAATCCATATTGGTGTAGTGCTGATCTATTATATAGGTGGGGTTGCATGTGTATTATTAATTGCTTTTGTGGTTAAACCACATATGACTCTTTTCAATGATCTTCCTCTCCTATTGTAATTCTTGTTATCTTTACATATGGTATATCCAAACTTCTTATACCTTGATTATATATCATGGTTATGTGGATATAGTGGAAGAATTGGTTTTACATAGTGGTTTTGTTTTTGTTGGTGTAATATTATTATATTTATACTAACCATTATGATAACACTCATACCATGAGGAGATATTGGTTTTGTGTTCCTCCTTTGTTATTGAAGTCTTGGATTCGAGGACAAATCATTTACAAGAAGGGGAGGATGATGATATGATATTGGGAACCACCAATCATGCTAGTCCTATGTTTCAAGGTCTAGTCAAGAGAATCTAAGGAATGGGCAACATTAAGGTGCCAAAGAGAGCTCCAACAGATGAATACAAGGACACAAAGGAGCAATCGCAAATTTGGAAGAAAGCCTGGAGATGCTATATTCCTAAATTCATTGGTTCAATAAAGAAGAGGGGAGCATGCAAGTAATTACAAGGCATGAATTGCCTATATTCATAAATTAAAGATGCCAAACAAGGCCTTTACTTCATTAAGGGTATAATTGTAATATTTATATCACCCCTTTCCCTAGTTAGTATAAATAAGAGTTTATTTCATTTGTTACTTAGATTTTGATGAATGAAGAATTGAACAAGCTTTATAAAGCTTTTAGTGGTGTCTATCTAGGATTAGTGTTAGTGGACCTTCGGATTACAATCTAGGTTAGAAGTAGGTTTGCTTTTATTGTTGATTTAGAACTTCTTATCATGATCTTCATATTGAGAATCTCCATTGTGGATTCAATTATGTTTTTTTTTTTCATTGAATATCATTGAATTCTCCCATTAGTTAATTTGGTATTAAATTAACTATTATTTCTTCACTTCTCATCCCCATTTTCATCACTTCTGATCTTCAGTTCTCAAATCTATCATTATTTGGGTATTTTGAGTTGTTTGTTTTGGGTTCTATTATACGAGTCTAGATCCACAATCTTGGGCCATATCATAAATGGTCAACTTAATTAAAAGCATCACTAATTTGAGGCACATTAATGAAATCACACACATCCTCAATTAGAGGACAACAATCAATATCGAGTTGATCAACATAATATCACATGATAATGTACTATTATTTGAAGAATATTATCAACACTAGGTGGACATGGAGTGATCCATATTCTAAAATTGTACATCATCATCCACAGGAAAAGAGTCATTAATATCATGTATATACAAGCTACTACTCACACTTTGTTCATTAGAGAAAGTTAAAGTGTCAAGTATTCCTATTTTACCTTGAAGCACATAAAAAGACTCTTCTTTACCTTGATGTTGGCGAGGAATATCTTTCAGATTCTTCTAGGAGAATTCCTCCACAAAACTATGGATGAAACGAAAGGGTACTAGGAAAAATTCTAGTAACCTTGTTAGTTAGCACAATTGATATTTCTTCTTTACTTCTAATTTTTTTCTTATTTTTATACCTTCCAAAGCTCCCTCATCTTTTTATAATCTTCACTCACTTGAAACGGTGTCAATGGTGAAAGAACAAACTTTAAACCTCCAACTACAAACAAGAACTTGTTGGTACTTGTTGTAACCCTCAAAATATTTTACATCCCTATTAATTTCACAAGATCTACCAACCAACATATGACATTTTAGCATGTGGTTAACATTATAAAGGACTTTGTCTTTATACTTACAAATGCTAAACTTGATCAGTTACCTTTATTTCTATATATTCATGGAACAAGGGGTGTTTTTAGGATTTAAGGTGACATTTTGTGTTAACATAAACCAGTGAACTAATGCACCACCCACTACATTGACATTACTCCATATATCAATAACCAAGGAACATACGCTTTCCATCAAATAAGTTTGGACTTTGATCATGTTCCTCTTTGATTAGGAGACCCATGATGTATGAAAGGCTCACATTCAACTTTAGATGTTCTCTACTCTCCTTGGAAATTGTACCTAAAAATTAAAACAAAAAACAAGACAAAAGAATTGGTAAAAAAAAAAAAAAAACAACCTTCCATGTCACTGGGTTATACAACTTTGTTTGATCCTCACAATTGGCACATCCAATATTGAGACTTTTTTGCCTTGGAGTGTCACAAGGGTTCAATCTCTACAAGAGGTTTGGAGTGATATTTTCTTGACACAATCAAAGGAAAAAAACCAATAAATGATTAGAATAAAAGGAATATCTAGGAAATAAATGAAAAAAGCACACAAAGAAAAGACACAAAGAAATAAACAAACTCAATGAACTTGATAATATTTAGTAGGGTAATCGACTAAAAAAATCATTTTATGAAGAAAATAAAGTTAAATTAATTGAAAAAGAAAATAATTGACCAAGATTTGGGTTAATAAAAAAATTTAGACCATTTGGGTTGAATTCCATGTAGAAAATATTGAAAAGTGTCTTGAAAAGCCTTAAAAGGACGTTGGCTGGCCGTTGGAGCCTCTTTTGGAGAACCATAGCCGATATGGGAAGGACTAGAGATATTTTTGGGGGCACTGGGACCCTTGGATGAGTGATTGAGCCATTTTCAAGGGCTAGGAGCACGCTTGAGGTAGAAGTTAGTCCGGGAGCAGCTAGAGCCAACGGGATGAGGGGATGGACACAAAGCCATTTGGCTTAAAATGGAATATGTATTTCCTTGTCTTGAGAACACGGAAGCCACTTTCCAAATATCTCACTTATGTGTTGGAGCTGACATGGTAAACTACTAGATATGGCTACCTTGATTTAAGGATCTGATTGGCTTGAGTCAATGCGGCTTCTAACGTGGAAATTTTGATTTTTTATAAAATAAATTCTCTCAAAATTTAGTTTTTAATTACGCTGGACCTACCTTTTTCAATTTTGTGACCACAAAGACCTTTTACCAATTCTTTCACATGAACATTAGACTAAATGTACAATTTTCTCATCTTATTCACCAAGATAAAATGAAGAACACCAAGACTACTTAATGAAATTCAAAGACCCAACATCCTTCAATCGAACTTTGAATCACTTCAAATTTAACCACAAGCTCCTTTCAAGGTGTAGAACAAAACCCACTTTTTTTTTAACCCCAATTCACAACCCAAATTAAAACCAAATATTCACCACCTTTGAACTTTGAAGAACACTATGATCATTATTAACTAAAAAATTTTAATTCCCTCAAAACAAATCAACTAGAAATTTCAGAGAGGTTATAGAGAAAAGGGAGTGCACACACACAAAAAAAAGAGTGAAGTAAGAGCTTTTATTTCTAACTCGTGTGATAAGTTTTGTAGGTATAATGTCTAATCACGAAGGAGAAACATACAATGCATTTAATAGAGTTTTTTTGCAACTTTTTGATATAAATAGTAGGATCGGAGGTATGGAGGAATGGTTGAGTAGGGTAAAAGTTGTAGTATACAATATTATCTAAGAAGTGATCCAAGATAAGGAGAAAGGGTCCTTGGATAATTCCACAACGATTTCATCAGGTCAATATCAATATATGACTCGACAAACACTAACCCAGAGCCAAAGCTTCAAGCAATAACCAACCTTCTTACACTACAGTATTCGTAGACATCCACGTCCTATAACTCCATAACCAAATCCCCAACTACTCATTCATCCAAAAGAGCACTAAGATTTTGTACATAAAAAATCGAAAACCAATCCCATTAATAAAATGTGTCCATAGTTTCTTTATATATATCCATCATGTTACTTCCCTGAAACAACTCAGAAATCGCCAGCAAAGACTACCACTATAAAAATCCATTTTACTATGAATGAAACAATGAAAATAGGTCCTGATAAAGTATGGGAACAAGGAGGTAGGTAAGTCCATGGATATCCTAAAAATAGGAGAATATCACAAGGCTTTGGTCAAACCCAAGGCTGTGGGAATAATGGAGAACCTTAATGGACTATTATAGGTGGTAGGCCATGGAAAAATAGTGGACATAGGGATGGGGAGGATAGAGGAGACAAGTTTGGGAACCAGAATGAGTATGATCAAGTCTTGAGCACTATAAAGATGACATTTTTGAAGTCTAAAGGGAGTAGTGACAAAGGGGAGTTCCTAGAATGGAAACATCAAAGAGAGAGGATATTTCTATAATGACTCATATGGTTATTTACTTGTTTTTCTGCCTTTCCTGTGTTTAGATCTATATGTTTGTTTCCCCAATTCATTTATGACTTTCTGGGACCTGTTCTTCGGTTCCCTAGTAGCATAGATGCATGTTATCTTCGTTTCCATATTTTAAAGGATTAACCTTGAAATAGTGGAACTAGAGAGTGAATTCTAAGTAAGCATGCTTGGAATTGGATTCTAACTATTTTTTTAATTCCAAAATTTCAATTTATGTCTAGTTGGACCTTTACTTCATGTCCCATTAATTCTATTTTGAGTTTGTAATGACCCTCATAGTAATTTACGATAAATATGTGACATTTTACATTGTAGAGAATTTTAGTAGTTTCCCCTAGTAATTTATGACTTGTTGGGACCGATAGTTTGGATCCCTGGCAACTCGTTTGAGAGGTATCTCAAATTCCCTATTTTATAGCCTAAAACTAAGTACTTATTAACCAAAGTCAACTTCCCTTCACGACTATCTCAAAATTTAATTCCAATAGTTGCGTTAGCTTCAAAATACCAAACAAAGTCAAGATTGACTGTAAGTTTGTGTTTTGGAGTTTTCATTTGCAAGTTATGCGAAATTGTACATTTTAGTTAAGTTTATGGCCTAAAGTGGAGCTTGAGTGGTATTTTGATGTTCGAAGTGTCGGATTGGAATTCTGTCACTTTCGCATTTCTGGAATGATAATTTTAGGCTAGATGAGGTGTTCGTATAATTTATTGACTTGTCTTTGCATTTTTGAGGTGTTGGTGGAGAAGTGCACTTTTGGAATCTTTTGGTTTGAGGGGTCATATTGCGTAAACAACCTCAGCTTTTATTTTCATCAATTTCATTGAATAAAAAATGTTGTTTTCATGTTGTTTCCATATTTAGTTTGTCGATATTGGACTCCGAATGCATTTTGAGTGGTGATTCGGAGTATGTTTCTTCCTTTGGTTTTGCTGTCAAACCCTGCAACTGGTACGGGTCATGTAACTCGATGCGATCGTGGTGGACCTTCACGCGATTTCTATTCATGATGAAGCTTAGTCACCAGGCACTATATGCGATCGTAAGCCCACAACATGCGATTGCAATGACCTGTCCCCAGGTACTCTACGTGATCCCACTATATGCGATCACGATGACCAGTCGCCAGGTACTCTAGGTAATTGTGAGGTAATGGTAGACGATTGCAATGAGTATTGCGCCTGGAAATATAAAATTTCCTGCACGATCATTTCATTTTATTTTAGTTAAACCATTGCAATTCCTTAAGTTTTAGGGAAAAAAACTTTTCCCAAACACTCTCACGACTCGGTTTCTTAGATCATGATGGCACCTACTATACCACCAGTAGGAGAACCAAACCCCGTAGTCTGTAGCCAAAGCAGAGGACTACTATAATTCATGTGGAATAATATGAAAAGAAATGGTAACAAAGTAAGGAATTAACGGAATACACCCAAGACCCGATGTCAATGTCAAATGAACCACTAATATAGATCAACAAGGATG
>JBDJHY010679867.1:0-15934 GCA_039654485.1 Withania somnifera | reverse complement strand
TAATAATAAGCATATGAGTAAGATATTAAATGTACTAGTATAAAGCTACAGGAACTAAACATGATAGATAAAAACTATAGAGTCTAAATATCCAAAACCCGTAACGAAGTAAGGAAACATACCATGCTCTAGCTCAGTCAATCTCAATAACCATGTACACAAGAACCACAAATAAGGATCGAATAGAAGGATACCACTAAATGCGGAATAGAAGTAAACACACAAGAACCCACTAGCGTCACATACCACCGATAAGTAGAAACAACACAGCATAACCTACCTGGTGCCCCATCCCACCGGTAGGCACAAACAGCATACAATAACCCATCGTGACTCCCCATTAAGCCAAGTGAGCACACACCATACCTAAATAAATACATAGGGGTGCAGGAAATTAAAGTAGAATAGTATCAACCTCGGGCACACACCCCCTGTTAGTCTCAATAACAACACAAACACACACACCCTATTAGTATCAATAACAACATCGAACACACACCCCTTGTTAGTGTTAATAACAACATTAGACACATACTCCTTGTCAGTGTTAATAACAACATTAGATACACACCCTCTGTTAGTTTTAATAACATCATCGAATACCTCCACTGTAAGTGTTAATAAAATCATTGGACACACACCCCCTATTAGTGTTAATAATTGGGCCCCGCCCTCAAAACATCCATGCCAAGTCTCCAGATCAATAGTAAGTATATGTACGAGTATCAATACAATAGTAAAAATAAAATGAATAACAATAAGACCAAAAAGTAAATAGAGTCTAGGATCGGCCATACGCCACAAACTAAGAGCTCATCTCACCACAGTTGTCACGTAATACCTATTATATTTCCTAGGGTCAATGTCCTTCAAATAATGGTCGGGACCCAAATATGCAACCCTTCACCCTCTATGCCCTCTCACAGACCCCCAGATTCTAATAGGAAAATCAATAGAAAAACGGGAATCAAACTAAATAACCCAGCCCGCACAGCTGGCCATATCAAAAAAATAATAATATCAACCCAGTCTACAATGCACATATTAAACCTAGCCTATCTGAATGCCAGCGAAAATATCTGAAGTATGCTCATAGTGGACCTGAAGCTCCGACACGATTGATATCGCCTGAAACTATACAAGTTAAAAGTACAGAGGTCAAAATATAAATAATAAGACCCATATTACACTAGCAACTGGGGTTGGGAAGTGGGGCCTGCAGCTCGGCAGCACAACTAACACACCGATGCGTAGCCCTCAACTCGGTGGGGCTCATGGTCCAAAAATGAGCTCAAGGAGAGACTGAGAACATAAAGACAATGAGCTAAAATAAAAGGGTGGACCTCATTGAGGTGACCTTTCCACAACGACCTTGCTGAGGTGACCTCACCATTGCAACCTCGGGGCCTGGTGTGACCTCGCCAAGGTGACATCGCCATGGCAACCTCACAAAGGAGACCTCGGAGCATTGGTGTGACTTTGCTAAGGTGACTTTTTCAAGGAGACCTCGCCAGGGTGACCTCGCCACAACTACCACATCAAGGTGACCTTGCAAAGTCGACCTCATCAAGGTGACCTCTGGGCACTGGCTTGACTTCACCAAGGTGACCTCATCAGCGCGACCTCGGGGTATTGGCGTGACTTTGCCAAGGTGGCCTTATCAAGGTAACCTCATCAAGGCGACCTTGTCAAGGAGACCTTGGGACCACTAGGGCAGTCTGTGATCTACAGAAACCTAGGGGAAATCTCTGAGGGTTTTCAAATGAGTATCAGGATTCCCCAATTCTAAGAAACCTAAGACGCATTTTGGTAGGAAAAACCCATCATTGAGTAATAACTAGCTCGAATTTAGGAATTAAACATAATCCAACTAGGAATGGGATAAAATATCTTAAGCTAGAAATCAAGAATTAAACCATAAACTAACTGGGAAATAAGGATAAAATAGCTATAAGCCAGAATTCAAGAATTGAACCATAAACCAGTTGGGAAATAAAGATAAAACTACTACAAGTTGGAACTCATGAATTGAACCATAACTAATTAGGAAATAAAGATAAAACAGATCTACTATAACAAGTCTAAATAAAGAAAAACAGCTACACTCAGTCAAGTTTTTAACAATGGTTAACAGCTACCATTTATACTAAAAAGAAGAAGAAGAAATAACTTACCAACAAGGGGAATTATAAAGGTGATCTTGGGGATGGACTTCCCGTAAAATTAGTTGAGATTTAAAACTCAACAGCATCCTGAACAGAGAAAAATAGAAATAGAAGATGGGGGAAAATGATCTAAAAATTCAAGGAAACAATTTATATACTACTAGGACCTTACTCCACTGCCGCGTGGGCCAGGCCTAAGAATAAAATTAGGCTGGGCCAAAATTTTCTACAAAATAGCCTAGATGTTTTGAGGCAAAATTTTTTCAAAACAACCCAACTCAAAACAAAAGGCCAAGGACACAGACTCAAGGTCCCACTAGACCAAAGATGATATTTTAGAGCTAACGAAACTATCATAATTCAATTTCGAGTGCGTTTACTACTATTTTACTCTTGAGTTCTACTATTTCAAAAATGAAACTTTAAAATAGAGAAACTAAGATAACCGAAAAATGAGTCACTAGGGCACCGAGCTAGCGATCCCAGCAAGTCAAAATGACTTGGAGTAACTTCCAAACAACTCTAAGCATAGGAAAAGATGAAAGGCAAGGAAATGACCAAGTGGGTATTACAGATTTCTTGAGTACTTCAGCCTGTATTTACAAGAATGTAGTGTCCCCGAGAATAGGGATGTTAGTAAATATAAAACATCTACTTGTATGTAAAAAAAACTAAATAATAAGTAGATATGTAAGGATGCTTAAACGAATCAAATATCAAAGATAGGAAATTTGATCATATCATACCAGGAACATAATCTCAAACTAAAACTAAAACCGATACCACGAACAATCTCAAGGGTCCTCGATAATGTCCTATGTGATATTCATTTATATATAAAATTCCTAGAATTTTCCTAGGTGACAAGTTTACTTCTTTAGTTAGCTTCTTTCTATATTCTGTTACACTGACTATTTAAAAATCATAAGATGGCCTAACATTGGCGATCAATGACTCTTGTATGGTCTCTCCACAGGCCTGTATAGTTAGGTCAATCAATGATGGGAGCTACAAGTGACTTTATTTGAATTTTTTTCACAAAATAGTGTCACACATAGTGTCCCTAATAATATCTACCCCACCCTGTTGAGTAGGTTAAATCTTATCTTACCTATGAAGGCCTAATAATTAACTTGTGTTATGGTTATCATGGTTTGATTTCTCTTATGAATCATTATCTATATGGTAAGTGTTAATATTTAATCTGCAGCTAATTATACCCTTAAAATTAATGTGACATATGTACCTTTTAATTTCTAGACGTTTTAACTAAAGACAAACATGGTCAAGCAAAACATATGACTTCTTTCACTGGGAAAGATAACTACATATCCATAGGTTTAGAACTCTAATAGGAGACCATTTATAATATATGAAGACTTACTTGTCAATTAAGTTATAGTATATGATTATATTTAGAAGGAAACACGTGAGTCTGAGTTGTGCCATTATAGTGAAGGAGGTTTTAACTTTATATACCTTACTTTGAGATTTTCTCTCTTATGTAGTATTGTTGATACCCGTGAATACAGTCCTCATCTATAACATAATATCATAAAAATAATATAAGAATCTAAAAAAAAAAATCAAAGTGAGGCACGATGCACTATAATAGCTCACAAGCAACAGGTTCAGTAAGTACGATAAATAAATGGTGTATCGCCATACCCTTTCTCCCTCGATTCCCAACAGAGTCTATGACTGTTCTATGTGGTTTAGATTAATCCCTTCATAGTTATATCATGATGTAAATCCCCTCTTATATATTCCAAATAATGATGTAAACTTGAACTCTCGACTTTCGAGTACCGCCCCATGAGTTCTCTAATAAATGACATAAAATTCTCCATAAGCTCGTTGATTATATTTGGAGAGAAGAATTAATACAATCACAGAAATAGGAACAAAAATAAGTAGATAAAAAAATCCTCAACCCATATAGGCATTTCAGAAAACACTTGACGAGTGACAATCTTGCTAGAGCTATAAAAATTGTGTTTTCTACTCCTAGCCTTCCCATTCAATAAAACAAGATTTCTATGTCAATAACCAGCCATATAACCATCATATTTTCAGCAACACAGCCAATAAGAACCTTTGTATACTCCCTCCTCACTAATTATATCAATTATAATGCAAAAACATGGACTTGTGATTTCCTATCGTTGTCCCATGAGTCATAGCTGTTAATTATGCTTATCTCAACTTTTAGAGTCATATTTATGGATATATAAATGGATACATACATTTATTACTAAGAAAGAATCCTTTCAAAAACATTACCTCAATAAAAAGAACTTGTCCTTCAATATAAACCTTGGATAAGCATATTTCCATGATCTAAGATAGGAAAGATACTTGATACTTGATACTTGAAGGAATTCACTTACTTTTTTGTAGGGAGATATAGAGTAGATACAGGCTGAAGAAAGCAGTAAATAATACACCTTTTTATGTGTAGTGTGTTGTGTAAAAGAAATTCCTAAGTCCCAATGTATAAAAGGGATGTTTTAGCCAACTTTTCCCAATCTGCCACATGTCCCATGGTGATTGGGTAGTGCATGTAAAATATACATAACTCTTCGAAATTATGTTGACAAGTGGTTTTTTCATTGTAATCTACACTTAAATAATTTAAATTTCATAGGTCATGAGATATCTAAATCCTTGTAATTTAAGTTATGTACCCTTCATAAGTCAGACTGGATTAAAACTTATTTGTTGTATTCTAATATAATGAACCCTTAAATGTAAACCTTTTTTGAACGGTCCAATTGGCCTCTACCTTGGTTTAAAAATTCAAATGACTTAATGTAATTGTAAATTGATACAATTAACCATTACATCCTTATTTTCCCAATTTATTGGAACTTACGACCACCATACGAACTTTAAGTTACGGGATATTACAATATGTTTGGTTTTTCCCAATAAATAACACTATCTATTATAATCAATTTACAATTTGTTGTAATTAATCCAATATCTATTTGATTTTTTTCAATAATTTACACTATGTATTTCAACATATGTACAGTATGTTGTAACTATCCAATATCTGTTTTATTTCTTTCAACAGATTACACAATGTACATCTGTTGTAACTAATATATAACTTTTTGATTTTTTCAACAGCTTACACTAGTTGTTGAAATATATGTACAATATATTGTAACTATCAAACATATGTTTATTTTTTTCTAACGAACTAAACAACCTGTTGCAACAGATGTATAATCTATTATAACTAGTCCAACGACTCTTTAATTTTTTCAACAACTTAAACTACCTATTGCAACTAGTTACACATATATTTTAATTATTCTAACATTTTCTTGTTTATTCTAATAGATTACACAATCGATTGCTATAGATGTGCAATCCACTGTAACAGATGACACATCTATTTAAAATTAATGAACAAACTCTAGATAAATAAAAAAATATAAAATGACATAAAGTTGAATATGAATATATTAAAATATTCACCATACAACATAGGTCATTACAAACATAACAAAGAAAGATATAAAAAAGTTTATATTTCTTTTCAAATAATTCAACAACAACAAATTCATAACAATTCAAATATGCCTAAGTAAATATCACAACCCAATTTCTGAAATCAAATGGGCACCTACAACCCACTGTAGGCAAACCACCTAACAAAACATAATAGAGGAGATAAAAGGTAAAAGAGGAAGATAGTTTAAATATACAAGGTAAGATAAAACAAAAGTCAGATACAGTATATGAAATCTCCAATACCTAGTTTCTAGTAAATGAGCCACTAAGAAAATACCACAAATCTGAAATAAATACATAAATTTTCAATAGAAATAAAAAAACAGAAAGGATAAAAGAGGATGCAAAGAAAGAGTTGGTCGTGAAATATCTACCACTACCTAAGAGTCAGAGTAATCAATACGAACTTTCTAATCAACGATGTTGACTCATACTCAGAGCTGTACCATAAGATGCAAAAGTGTAGTATAAGTACCAAAAAGCCAAAGCAATCAGGTACCCAGTTGGCATCATAGGTCGACTAGGAACATATAAGAAATAAAATTAGCATATAGTAGATAAAAAAGGCAATAAGTCACAGAAGACCAGGAATATATACGGAAAAGCAATGCTATCCATAGATAAAACAAAAATAAAAGAGAAAGCAAATAAATGATCCAAATATCAATAGTAATCAAAGAACCCAGATAAAGATGCAAAGATGTACCTGATTCCATTGAACAAATAATCAAGTAAGTAAATATAAAAGTGCGGTGTATCGGTAATATTAATAAAAAGAAGAATGGAAAATATATATAACCAAATGAAATTCCATACATAAATAGAGCTTACTAGGTAGGGTTAGTCTAGAATAACTACAAAATGATCACAGTGATTAGAGAAAATAGGAAATAAGAAGTAATAAATACAAATAAGACCTTATCGAGCCCCCACAAACAAGAAAGGAACAATGAAATAAAGCTCACTTAGTGGTCCCCCATAACAGAAAAAGGTTCAACTAAAAAAATATGTGTTGAAAGTAACACAGGAAAAATTTAGTAGTACAAAGTGTTTCAATAATACCGTGAGAGTCCATGAGAGTCCACGATAGATACCCTCAATTGGCTGTAGCCCGAATCAAGAGGGACCATAGAGGCCTTCACTGTATATATATGTAATTAGAATATTAGATTTAGTATCGCATAACAAGAATTATCTTATAATTTGAAGTATCTTAGGGTTCTTAATGTATGTGCCTGGACATCCTTGAATCTAGAATTAGTTAAAATCTTAATATCCATACCTAGCCCTCACTCGATCCAAAACCAGGTAGTGCCTAATACTCAATATCTGACATTAGAGTAAAGCTATAAGTTCTAGCATGGTCATCGTACCCAGTGTCAAGTTTAGGGTCCGGACTAAAACAAGTCAAAAAATAAGTATCGGGTGCCCAATCGATAATAGAGTCTAAAATAAGTTTAATAAAACCATCTGTTAGGTTGTATCATTAAATTTCCTATTTATAAATCAAATTTACGAAGGCATTATCCAGTAATATCAAAATGTGTGTCTCAACTTTCATTTATTACAAATTTTCATGGTGTCAATCAATAATATCTGAAATTGTGACTTAAAGGCTATACAAGGTTATAAAATCAATGATATTGGTTCGTTGACCTTAAAATAGTAGAAATAATCATGATTATATTGTGCACAACCACAAACAATAAGCTACACAAACTCTATATTACTACAAAAACTAATAACCAGGGAGTCAATGTCCGGAACTTACAGAAATTTCCAATAATATTTCAAAGTTAATTAAGACAATTGAGGTGTCACGACCCGAAAACTGAGTTCTAATGCGTCTACATCTCACCTGTAGACAAGATTAACCTCGGCCCGAAGCAAGTAGTGACGGGCTAGTAGCAAGTACCAAAAGAAAAGAGAAGAGGGAAGAAGACAAGAAGAAGAAGGAGAAAAAGATTATATAAATGAAATTATATCCCCTAGAATAGATTACATAATAGAATTTATATCCCCCAGAACCTGGTGTCATGGATGTTGAGCATCTATATAAAGAATAGTAGGAAATACAACCCACAATAGGGAAACAATATAAAGTAGCTATCCACACTCCAACTAGGATAGTTGTGAAGAAAGAAGGAAGCCCGTATATCTTGATCACCGACTGCTCACTGTATATTCTGAAACAACACCAAACTAGCTCACATGATTGCATCCTCTTAGATGACTCATTCTAAGACTTACATCACAAAAAGTAGTGTAGCATGAGTACCGAAAACAACGGGTACCCAATAGGATTCATAGGCCAACTGGGAAAAAGTAACAATAAGCAAGGTAAAAAGAGATCATAAGAAAATAGGATAACTGCAGTAAGTGCGATGAAGGATCAACTATTAATGTGTGCAGCATCAGGTAACAAGTATGAGGGAATTTCAACTATCAGGGTATGACTCACAAGACCTAGTCCATAATAAAATCATGTCCAAACGTGACATATACCTGGAGCTCTAATGTAACTAGCACAAGGATGGACCAATAAGTCAAAGAGGACCACGAGTAATGTCACCAATAAACGTAATAGTAACTAAGGCAAGAAAAGTAATCAACAACACTGGAGAGTCCACAAAGCCTAGATAGAAACAAACACATCAAACACAAAAGTAACCCAAAAGGACTTCCCCTGTAATCCACGAAGAGTGAAACCAAGCACATAGCGATGCAGTGCAAAGGGGTGCTGAAAAGTAAGTAATCCTCGTATGCACCCTCCCTTGTATAAAGACTCTACTAGGAGTGGAGCCATGAAAGATTCTTCGTATATACCCATCCAACTCTAGTATACCCCTCTCTTGGGATACATCTCATAACCAGTAGTTATATCTCAGGAATATCCACCCAATGTTAGAGGGTCTGTGGAGATATCTAATTCAACATACAAAAACCTCTTAAAAATCCAACTAGTGGCATAATCATCAATGCAAACACGCCAAATCTCAGGCTCAAGCCATATATCATATCTTAGTGGAAATCTCAAGTCCATACAAATAGGCGAATCAGAACTGCAATAAATAATCCAACTGCTTCCATGTAGGCAATACCAATAAATCAGAGTACGTTTAAGTAAATATATCAGGTAGTGCAAGGGAATTAACTTCATACTATTATCGTTGTCATGTGTATATATAATATATAGGAAATCAATTTACGATTCTTACTGTCAAAATTAAGTAACCTTTTAAAAATATTATACATGCTCGTAACATATAATAAATCAACAGGATAAACTGGCCAATGGATGCTAATCCATAAAATGGTTGCCAAGCCTTAGTCAAAAGGTACACTTTCTCCTATCCCAATTACATTCCATGAGTAATTGCATCAAATATGCCACAACTTCCTAGAGGGCGATATTTAAGGTCTAAGTACATACCCATACAAGAAGAATCATGGATTTATCATAGCTCAGGCCAATACACTCACTCCTAGGCCCAAACCGGGCTAAGGTACAATATCATCACACAGAGCTGATAACTATTCAGCAAAACCGTATCCGTCTATCTGCTGCCAAGCGACCATACATATACTAATCATATACAACACCTCATCTTTAATGCAAAACAATCAACCTACCTAGATCGATTCTAAAGCCAACAAAAAAACAAGGGGATAGATATTAAGCTCTAACAATAAGTATAATCCCCTCCTCAACCTCAACTACATTGAAGAGTCAGTGTATATATAATATGCACCAAAGGTTATACATCTTCCCCTAGAATACTATGTTTCAGAGTCATCATCAAACACACGGGAAGGGGAACATAGCCCCAACGTAAGTAACTAAGCTAGAAGTTAGATGATTAGGCCATGGGTCGAAAGAATAAACATAAGGGGGCTCCAACTGGTAATCTCAGCCCCAAGCTGACACTTTATCATACATATGCCACACTAATACCCAGTCTGAAGAAAGTAGACAGTAACCTACTTGGCACTTACAAAAACCTCGAAAGTCGCACATAAAGAATCTGAGAATCATGAACGAAACTTGAAATCAACCGAAGCTAGAAAAAACATAACCCATGTGTTAAGACAAGTATAACGAGACCCATATTTCCATATAAATAGAAGGATCGAAATCCAAACTAGAAATAGGTTTATAAACCTTGATAGCACGTAATAAACAAAATATTTATACTAATACGTGAGTATAGAATATACATCATATTGTAAGAAATAGGGCTCAAACTAACAATACAAAATAAAGAAACAATCCAAAAAAGTTTATGTATTATAGGAAACTTTATAACTAAAGAGAAACCAAGAAATTACCCGGTAGAATTGATTGTAAAATCCCCACAATGGATTTATAGGGTCTAAAATTATTATTAGAACCTTTAACTGATACTAATATAAGATGAAATGGAGGAAAACCTAAGAGAACAATTCAAGTTCTACGTCAAAAAGGAAGAAAAAGGGAAATATATTGTGTTGCCCAGGCCAGTAATGGCCTGCAATCGCGGACACAATACGATCAAAATGGATTGTGTGGATAACCTACGCAATCACAGCCCTTAGCCCTGCAATCATGGTGCTTTGTTACCTACCAGCCTTAATTCGAAGGAAACAGAGTCCAATTTTGACAAACCATATATGACATCTTTATGTAATCAATATTTTTGACTCAATGGAACCGATGAAACAACGATCCAAGATTATATAAGTTGAGTAAGGCGTTAAGAAGTTATAAATATAAATGAGAGAAGCTATAAAACTTCCAGGGAACCAGCCTACCGATCTCAAAAAGTCACAAGCAACTTGGACAGTTATAAGAATGCTCTAAACACAGAGATATTATGGGAATAACGAAAATGGCTCGAGAAACATTACAATATCCATCATTAAAGAAAATTTCAAACATGAAAGTTTTGAAGAAAGGAGTACTTGAAGTCTGAAACAACTAGGATACAAGATTTACAAGACCCTCTTAACCTTTAAATGGCCTCCTCAACTGGAGCACACACCTAACAAACTCTCATAAAAGAAATAACCCTGGACCTAAACCGTTCACATAATTTATCAATAATGTCCTCAGGCTGCTTTAAACAACCAACCAGTCGTCCAATCAAGTTAACCATAACTAAATGTATAGGAGGGGCCAAAAATATAACAACAAGGCATGGAGATATAGATGAAATATAGAGTCCCACCACTAACTATGAAGGTAATGACAGTCTGTAGGCAGCATCACCAATCATATCAGTAATCTCATATGGCCCATTAAATCCAAAGCTAAGCTTGCCCATCCGACCAAATCTCAGGATGCCCTTCATGGGTGAAACCATAAAAAATACCATATATCCTACAATAAACTCAAGAGTTCAAAGCCTAATATGCGCATAAAAATTATGTCTACTTTTTTTCATTAGTAATCTATTCTGCATTACCCTAACCCTCTTCGTAGCATCTCAATCTCAACACTATTGTACCAACCAATCGGTGATCTACAATATCTACCTTACAAAGCCTAGAATGGTGCCATCTAGATGCTGGAATGGTAGATTTTACTATAGGAGAACACTGTCAAAGTTAAATACTGAACCTAGCTACCAACAAAATAAAAAACACAAGACTAAAGCATATCCCCGAGTACCTGAATAGTCCACTCAGACAAATAATCTGTCGGTGAAAATTCATACTTAGAGTTACCCCTATACTCATCTCACACTGTATAGTCATTCAGAATCGTGATGCAAAATACATACCTAAGTCAACATAAAAGATATCCACAACCGGGGAGCACCCTGGCCAAATAACTAACTCCTACTCAAGAATAACAAGGACCCAAGCCAAATACATACCTAAGTTAGTTACCCCTATACTCATCTCACACTGTATACATACCCAAGTCAACATAAGTCAACTAAATAAGGAATTGAATAAAATTGAGCTCGAAGGTAGATCACCCAAAATACCCTGCATGATATTGCAAAAAGAATGATAGTACATCGATGAAGACTCTGTTAACCTACCAGAAAAAGTTATCCACAACCGGGGAGCACCCTGGCCAAATAACTAACTCCTACTCAAGAATAACAAGGACCAATAATACAACAACCCATACTAATTGACTGTTGAGGTAAGGCTACAATTGATGTTGATTGAATAGATCTATGCTAAGGGAAATCTCTAGCATACTGACCTAGATATAAAAAAATAATGACAACCATGGTCCCTACCTTGGCCAAAACAACTAATTAAGCCTCTCTATAAACCACAACCCTTTGAACTTGAAGATGCTCCCTCAAAGGGCTGACTGCTTTAAGTACTCGGGGCTCTGTCGGGTGATAGAAAAAAGATGTGAATGGCTGACTAGACGAACTTAGTTGGATCTGTTGTTTCCTCTAAAATCTCTATCTATCATACTATTCACTCATAGATCGGGTATCACAGGAAATATCTTAAGAACTCAAAGGAAAAACCGAACAACCTGACTTGAACTCTGGCTACTCAGCCTAAGCTGGGGCTACCCATGGCCTCATGTCCAAACCATCCACATATAATGAGGAACTAGAGGTTGAACACTACCATCCCTCATTGTCTAGAGAACTTCCTAATCTCACGAAAAGCCTCTTCAAGGGCCATCAACTGTCCAAAGATCTTTCCAAGGGTATTTCCTATACAAAATGGCCTATTATCATATGGAGCGGCAAAAATAATCCTATGATAAAAGTCCAACACCTTTCTATATCTCGTAACATATGGTGTAGGGATATGTCGAGTTGTACTGTCAAATGATGTTACATTGTCCCAATGACCAATGATCCCTATTGGAAACAACCAAACTCATCCTTGATTGATGCTCCTCTCCAGACACCCACTGGTACCTTTGAATCAACTTTTGTACTTTGCAGAACTGGCATGACAGTAACCTCCGCTGGAGCCCGGGTAAGTCCAAAACTCTTTATCTGATGATGTGGTCTCCTAACGCTCGATTCTAATTCTAGAACCCTAGTAATGCATAAGAGAATCTCATCAGTGCCCACTGCGGGACTCTTTTTAGTCATCTAGAAAGAGAATGGTCAAATGAGATGATAAGAAACCCAATAAGCATACAACGCACATAAGGAGTCAAGAACTGAAAAACCATTCTTAAAGAGTTTTCCATATCCTCCCAAAGATTAGATACAGACGTCTACATATCGAATCTTAGGTTCTAGATAACACTTGCTCCTACAGCCATATAACCATTGAACCTAGAGCTCTGATACCACTATTTCACGATCTGAAATCGAGTTGTAATAGAGTGTACATCCCACCAGTATAAAATCCTAAACCCGGCCCAGATCAAGTAGCGACGGGCTAGTATGAAGTGCCAAAAGAAAAATAAAGTTAAAGAAGACATAAAGAAGGAGGATAATAGAATACATAATAGAACGTAAATACCTTACAACTTATTGTTGTAGCTGTCGATCATCTATATACAGAATAGTATGAAATACAACACACAAGCAGTAAAAAATACAAAATAGCTATCCAGACTCCAAATAGTATAGATGTACAGACAAAAGAAAGATTATACAATATGAACGTCGACTGCTCACCGTATCTCCTGAAACAACACTAATATAGCTCGTATGATCACCTCTCGGATGACTCATGCTAAATCCTACATCACAAAAAGGTGAAAAAGTGTGGCATGTGTACCAAAAATAATGGTTAGCAGTAGGCCTCAAAGCCTGACCAGGAAAAAGTAAGCATAAGAAATGTACAAAGCGATTGTAAGAAAATAAGGAAATCACATATAATTAACAACAGAAAAGGGGTAACTATAGTAATAGCTAGTAAGTACGGTAACGGATCAGCTATCAGTGTGTGCATCATAAGCTAACAGGTATGAAGAAACATGAACTATTAGGGCATAACACACAGGACCTAAATCACAAGAAAATCATGACCAGATGAGACACATACGTGGATCTCCAATATAACTAGCACAAGGAATGACTAATATGAGAAATAGGAACATAGGTAATGTGACCACTGAACGTAATACTTACTAAGGCAAGTAAAATAATCAAAAACATGGGAGAGTATTCACAAAGCCTATCAAGCAACTGACACATCAGCATATAAGTAACCCAATGGGACTTCTCTCGTAAGCCTCGAATAGTGCAATAAAGCGCATAGGGATCCAATGCAAAGGGGTCCTAAAATGTAAATAGTGCACGTACGCACCTTTCTTGGTAAAAAGACTCTTCCAGGAGAGAACCCACGGGAGGTAGATCATACCTAGTAGAAATATCTTAGCCATAGCCACCCAAGCAAGGGTCATTAGATAGATCTAACACCACGTACAAATCCTTGTAAAAATCCAACTAGTGTCATAGTCATCAAGGCAAAAATGCCAAAACTCGGGCTCAACCCGTATATCATATTTCAGTGGAAAACTCAAGACCATCCAAATAGGATAATGAGAAATGCATTAAAAAATCCAACTGCTGCTATGTATCCAATAACCAAAAAGAAGAGTGAAAATGAGAAATAGATCTGGTAGTGCAAAGGAAATAACTCCATACAACTACCGTAGTCGTAGATACGTACAATGTATAAGAAATCAGTTTTCTGCTATAAATCTATCAAAATAAATTTACCTTTTAAAATTATTAATACATGCTCGCAACATAAAACCCATCAATAGGATAAACTGGTTTATGCCTGCTAACTAGAATCTATAGAATAGTTGCGAAGTAACAAAATACACCCTCTTATAGCCAAACTATGGTCCCAAACCATGATTAATCATACCAAAGATGCCACAACTTCCTAGAGAGTGCCTGTTAAGGGCTAAATACATACCCATTCAAGTAAAAACATGGAGCTATCATAGTTTAGGCCAATACAACTCACTCCCAAGCTCGTATCATGCTAGAATACAATATCTTCAGACAAGGATGATAAGTATTCTGCAAAATCATATCCAGCTATCTGTAGCCAGGTGACCATATATATACTAATCATATATAACACCTCATGTAGAACACATAACAATTAGCCTACGTAGATCATCTCTAAATCCACCAACATAAACAAGGGGAAAATACTAAGCTCTAACCACTAGTATAATATCCTCCCTAACCTCAACTAAGTTCCGGAGTCAGCGTATAAATAATAAGCACCAAAATTGATAATCCTCCCCAAGCATGCTATGTTCCAGAGTCGACACTGAACACACAGGTAGGGAAAGATAGCCCCAGATTAAGTAACTAAGTTACGATCTAGTTGATTAGGCTATGGGATGAAAAATAAATATAACAGTGATCCAAATATTAATCCTAGCCCTTTGCTGGAAGTTTAGCATATACCACACTAATACTTAGTCTGAAGAAAGTAGACCTATCCTACCTAGCACCGACAAAAACCTCGCAAGTCATAGAAAAAGAAGTTCAAAACCACGAATGAAGCTCGAAATTGCATGAATTTAGCAAAAATATAAGTCACATGTCTAGACAAGTATAATAAGACCCATATAGTTATATAAACAGTAGGGTCAAAATCAAAACTAAAAATAGTCCCGAATCCCTAATAGCTAGAAGAAATAAAACATTTATATCAACACTTTTACCACACCTCATACATCGTACGTTACAAAATAGGATCAAACTAACAATAAACAATGAAGAAACAAGCCCAAAAAGTTTATGCAATATAAAAAATTTTATAACGAAAGAGAAACCAAGAAATACCTACTAGATTTGATCGTAGAATCACCGTAATGAGTTTCAACATATTAAAATTAGGATTAGAACCCTTAATTAATACTAACATAAGCTCAAATGGAGGAAAATTTGAGAGAAAAATAGAAGTTTTGGGACAAAAAGGAAGAAAAAGAGAAACTTATAATGCTGCCTATGCCAGGCGATGGCCCGCTATTGTTTCCTTGATCCCCACTATTACGGTGGGTTGTATGGATGCCCTAAGCAATCACGTCCCTCATCCTCAAGATTGTGGTGCTTTGATACCCAATCAACAATAATTCAAAGAATTGAGGCTTGGAATGGAAACGGAGTCCGATTTTGATGAACCACATAAGAAATCTTTATGTAATTTATATTCTAGTCTCAGTGGAATCGAAAAAGGCACTCCGAGATTATATAATCTTATTAAACCCTTAAGAAACAATAAATATGAAGGACACAAGCTACAAAATGTCAAGGAACCAGCCTACTAATCCTAGAAAGTCATAG
>JBDJHY010679866.1:0-26301 GCA_039654485.1 Withania somnifera | reverse complement strand
CTTTTTGTTTCCATTGTTTTTCGTCTTATTACTGCTACTGTATTGATGCTCTTTAAATATATTTTAGGCTGGACACATGACACTAACAGGGGGTGTATGTCCGATGTTGTTATTGACACTGACAGGGGGTGTGTGTCTAATGTTGTTATTGACACTGACAGGGGGTGTGTGTCTGATGTTGTTATTGACACTGATAGGGGGTGTGTCTCCGATTTTATTACTGGCACTGACAGGGGGTATGTGCCCAAGGTTGATACTGTTCTACTTTACTTTCCTACACTCCTGTGTATTTCTTTAAGGTGTGTGCGCACTAGGCTTAAGGGGGAGTCACAATGGGTTTTGTTGTGTTGTTTGTGCCTACCGGTGGTATGGAACATTGGTAGGTTCTTGTGTGTTTACTTTTATTCTACATTTAGTGGTATCCTTCTACTAGATCCTTATTCGTGGTTCTTGCGTACATGGTATCATGGTTATTAAGGTTTGACTTAGCTAGAGCACAGGTATGTTTCCTTACTCTGTTATGGGTTTTAGATTTTAGGTTCTGTAGTCTGTATCTATCATGCTTAGTTCTTGTAGTTTTATACTAGTACATTTGGTATCTTACTCTTCTGATTATTATTAGTTTTACCACTTCCTTACTATTTTTGTTCTAGTATCGACTTGTTTTAGTTTCTCGCTTTATTACTCGTATTTTATTTTAACCCAGTCGACCAATGATGCCTACTGGGTACCTTGTTTGGTACTCATGTTCCACTTTTGTACCTTTTTCCATGGTGTAGATACCGGTATGGGTTATCAGCGATGTCAATATCGTGTGGACTAGACCTAGCTGATTTACAGAGATTATGGTGAGCTTTGTCGTCCGAGCCAACCGTGGTTTCCTTGACTTTGGATTTGTCTATTCAGTCCATAGCAGGCCTTGTATTGTATTATCTTTTACTGGAGATTTATATTTTGTATCTTTCGATATATCCTATGTAGTAGCTCCATATGCTTCCGACACTAGGTTTTGGGATTCGGGATTTGTATGTTTCCCCTGTTGGCTTCCGTTATTATAATTTTTTATGCTTTTCTTGATGCTTTGGTTGTTTTTAGAGATTATAGCCCATTATACGTAGCTCCAGTCTATAGGGTTAGGCTTTTCTACAGGAGGGTTATAGATGTCATCATGACCTAAGATTTTGGGTTTTGACAGAGTGGTATTAGAGCTTTGGTTCATCAATCTCATTGGCGTTGGAGAAAGTTCCTAGTAGTCCTATAGATCAGTGTGTAGGCGGCCGCATCAGATCTTTGGAAGGCTATGGGGTACCTTAGGAAACACTATCCTCCTTTGAATCCTGTTGTACGTTGTTACTCGTACTCTTCTGGAACTTACCTTGACCTCATTCCTTTGCAAATGTTCTGTACTAGAGGATCTTCAGTAGATCAGGACCCTACCCCAGCGAGCCAGGAGGGGGTAGCAGAGGATGCTCCGTCGGTTGCTACTGCCCCACTACTTCATAGCCATAGGCACCCTCCATGCTACCGTTACAGCCTGTTCATCCACCGCTTGTCGCGCTCAGAGACTTATTGTGGTAGATGATCCATATATTAGATAATACAGTGGCAGACATTCCACAATCATCTACCCAGGGATCAGCACAGGGCCTACTGCCTTCCCCAACTTCTACAGGTCCAACACCTCCACCAGCAATACCGCCAGTTGCACCACTTCAGACTATTTCTACCACCGATACCCTAGGATTAGCTCCTCTTATACCCGCATTTGAGGTGCGAAAGATATTAGACCATTTCCTCTGGGATGCCCCCACCGGACTTTTGGGAGCATAGGGGCAGGACCCCCATGAGTTTGTTACTATTTGTAAGGAGTGCCTTCAGACATTAGAGCTTTCCCATGGGGTAGACTTCACATCTTATCTGCTTGAGAGTGCTGCCAGTCGTTGGTGGAGGACTTTTCAGGATTGTAGACCACCAAGGTTAGCTCTTCCTACTTGGGGGCATTTCAGGGAGGCGTTCCTAGCTCAATATGTGCCTCAGAATGTTCGTGAGGCATCATGAGATAAGTTTGATGGGTCTGAGGCAGGGTTCAATTATAGTCCAAAAGTACGAGGCCCATTTTATTGAATTATCCAGATATGCTGGAGATCTAATAATTTTTAAGAGGAGCGAATTCACCGTTTTTCTTGGGGACTGAGGCCTAATTTGTAGGGTTATGTTGAGTTACTTTTGATGTTTCCGAAGTCGTTTCTTGGTGTTTCAAACCATGCTCGTCGTATGGAGGCCTTGACTCGCTAGGCCTAAGGCGGTAGAGAGAAGAGACAGCGCCATCAGGCCGGGTTTTTGGGGTCGAGACCAGAGGATCGTGGTTTTGATCAGAGATTTCAGTTAGTCGGACAGCACCAGGCCTCCAATAGCGGGGTGAGGAGCCAGCCCATCAAGGGCCCATTTTGAGTTTGCGAGGCCCTGTCGATGGGTCTCGTGGCCAGTTTTGGCCAATTGATATTTGTCATAAGTGTAGGGACAGGGCCACTATGCTCAGTCTTATCCTCAACATAGAGCCTGTCAGGCCATATTACTACCTATTCACCCATTGCAGGCAGTTCCACCAGTCAGAGGTGGGCCACCAGACTTTTAGGGAGCTAGGGGAGGAGGCCGAGTGGCAAA
This sequence comes from Withania somnifera, assembly GCA_039654485.1. Lineage (NCBI taxonomy): Eukaryota > Viridiplantae > Streptophyta > Magnoliopsida > Solanales > Solanaceae > Withania > Withania somnifera. Next base: position 23,637 of record JBDJHY010679866.1, on the reverse strand, counting down.
AGGTAGAGGCAGGGACTTGGGTACACAATGGGAGGGGGAACAGCACTATTTTTATTCCATTCCTAGTAGAGCCAAGGATGAGGCCTCTAATCTAGGTCTTATTGGTACATTGTTTGTGCTTGGATTTTCTTCTCTGACTTTTTTTTTATCCTGGTTCTACCCTCTCCTACATTCCTATTTATTTTTCTTTGATATTGGGTGTTGATAGTGAGCGGTTGCCTATACCCTTGAGTGTAACTACCCCAGTAGGTGCATCACTAGTGGTGGATCAGGTATATAGGTTGTGTCATGTCACTATTTAGGGTCACGACACTTGCGTTGGATTGATTGAGCTAACTATGTTAGATTTTATTGTGATTCTAGGCATGGACTAGTTATCCTCATGCTGTCCTGGATTGTTATGCCAAGACTGTGACCTTATCCATATATGGTATTCCCCCAGTGGTGTGGCTTGGCCCTATTAGCCATTCGTCGGTTTAGGTTATTTCTTATTGTTGAGCCTGTAGACTTATCACTCGAGGTTATTATGCTTATTGGGCCCATGTCAGATATGTCAGTGCTGAGTCCCTTTCCCTAAGACTGTGCCAATTATCAGTAAGTTTGTTGATGTCTTCCCTGCCGACTTAGCTAGCCTATCACCTGAGCGGGATATAAATTTTTCTATAAAGGTTGAGTCGGGCACTAGGCCCATTTCTATTCCTCCGTATCGTATGGCCCTGGCTGAGCTTCGTGAGTTGAGTGTTCAGTAGCAAGACTTTCTTGACAGGGGATTTATCCATCCTAGTGTTTCACCATGGGGTTCTCTGGTGTTGTTTTTTAAGAAGAACGACGGGTCCCTGCGAATGTGTATTAACTATAGGCGGCTGAACAAGGTGACTATTAAGAATAAGTATCCTTTGTCTCACATTGATGATTTATTTTATCAGCTTCAGGGAGCTGTGGTGTTCTCTAAGATTGATCTGAGATCTGTCTACCACCAGTTGAGGGTTCGGACTAAGGATGTCACGAAGATAGCTTTTCAGATAAGGTATGGACATTACGAGTTTTTGGTGATGTTATTTGGACTGACTGATGCCCCTGCAGCTTTTATGGATCTGATGACTCGGTGTTTCGACCTTATCTGGATTCATTTATCATTGTATTTATCAATGATATACTAGTTTACTAGCGGATTCGAGCTGAGTATGAGGGCCACCTGAGTATTATGTTGTAGATTTCGAGGGTTGAGCAACTTTTTCTAAGTTCTCAAAGAGCGAGTTTTTGCTAGATTTTGTCTCTTTTTTGGGTCATATGGTATCGGGTGCCGACGCTAGTGGTGATCTGGCTAAGGTTGCAGCAGTTTGTGATTAGCCTCGACCTACGTCCATCAACGAGATTTATAGCTTCTTGGGTTTAATAGGGTAATATCATTATTTTGTTTAGGTTTTATCCTCTATTGTAGCCCCCTTGGATAGACTGACATGGAAGGATGTGCCCTTCCAGTGGTTAGCTGAGCGTGAGGCCATCTTTCTAAGGCTGAAGAATTTGCTAACCACCGCTCCGATTCTTGTTCTACCTTTTGAGGGCTAGCCATTTACTATGTATTTTGATGCCTCGAGTATTGGTCTAGGTTATGTTTTGATGCAGCAGGGCCATGTCATAGCATATGCATCGAGGCAATTGAAGGATTATGAGTGCAACAAACCCATCTATGATTTGGATTTGGTAGTGGTAGTTTTCATGCTAAAGATCTGGAGACATCACCTATATGGAGTTCACGGTGAGGTATTCACGGATCACCGCAGCTTGCAGCATATTCTGAGTCAGAAGGAGCTTAACTTGAGGAAGCAGAGGTGGGTTGAGCTCCTGAAGGAGTACGACTTGACTATTCTCTACCATTCGGGAAAGGATAATGTGGTTGATGATTCCTTGAGCCAAAAGGTGGTGAGCTTGGGTAGCCTAGCTGTAATTTATATTTCTTGGAGGCTGCTAGCTCGGGATATGATTGTTCTTAACCAGCAAGATGGTTAGGTTTTATCTTTCAGTGTCAGGATGAGTTATTGCCCATATTGATCTCAGATCGTCTTTTAATTACACAATTCGACTGGCCAGTATTAGGACCCATGTTTAGTATAGTCGAAGGAGAGGGTCGTATCGGGTGATTTTTATTCAGCAAGAGTAAACTTTAATGGTGTACTATGGGTCCATGGCTGCCTTGTAGTTCCGAGGGTTGGTGATATGATTCAAACTATGTTGTGTGAGGCCTACTATTCTAGATACTCTATTTGCTTGAATATTGCAAGGCTGTACCATGATTTGAGGCAGTACTAATAGTGGCAAGGTATGATGAGATCAATTACATCCATGATGTCTCAGTGTTTAAATTGTCAGTAGGTAAAGTTCGAACACTAGAGTCCAGGTGGTGAGATGCAGGGGCTCTCTATCCCAGAGTTGATGTGGGAGTATATTACTATACACTTCATCATAAGCCTTCCCCGTACTTCCATAGGGTTTGATTGCATATGGGTAATCATGGATCAAAAGACCAAGTCAGCTCAATTCCTACCGAATCCTTTAGGTTGGTGTATAGAAAGTTTGGCTGAGTTATATGTTCATGACGTATTTAGATTTCATGGGTTACCGATATCTAATATATCATATTGGGGAACACAGTTCACTTTAAGTTTTTGAAGATCAATTCAGCTGGAGTTGGGTACAGTGGTTGATTTAAGTACAGTGTTTCACCCATAAACGAATGGGCAGTCCGACAGAAAAAATTAGGTACTTCATGATATGTTGCATGGCTTTGTTTTAGATTTTGGAGGTAGTTGGAATTGGCACTTTTCCTTGGAAAAGTTTTCATGTAATAACAGCTAGCACTCTAGTATCTATATGGCTCCATTTGAGGCCTTTTATGGCAGTCGTTGCAGATCGCCCATTTATTGGTTTAGTGGTGCCAAGAGACGACTCCAAAGTTCTGATTAGCCAAGTGATACCGTAGATCAGGTTAGAATTATTCAGGATAGGTAGGAGTCCTATACAGATCGTAGGCTTTGACCCTTTGAGTTCAGTGTTGGAGACTTAGTCTTCCTTAGAGTCTCGCCTATGAAGGGCATTATGAGATTTTGTAGGTGAGGCAAGCTTAGACTCCAGTTCATTTGGTTGTATGAGATCTTGTAGAGAGTTAGAGAGGTATCCTATAGAATTGTTTGCCACCTGAGTTAGCTAGAGTTTATCAACTTTTCTATGTATTGATGCTCCACCACTTTGTACCAGACCAGTCCGATGTCCTTTATTAATAGGATGTGTAGGTTGATGATACCCTAACCTATATTAAGGAGCCTAAGGCTATTATAGATAGAGATGTGAGGCAACTCAGCTCCAAGGAGATTTTGGTAGTGAAGGTTTGTTAGGAACATCGACCAGTCGCGGAGTCTACCTGGGAGGTATAGTGAGACATGTTGGCCTAGTACCAACATTTTTTTGAGCCTTCAGGTCCTACACCTTTCTTGACTTTCCAAGACGAGGGTCCTTTTTAGTAGTGGATGTTGTAATGACCCGTTTTGTCATTTCCTTAAATTTTGTCTTTTTTTTATGCTTAGAGCTATTTGGTAGTTCCCCTATGTTGTTTATGACTTTTATGGATTGGTAGCTTTGTGCCCTGGCAACTCATTTGCCCATTATCTCAGTTTACCTATTTTTAAGTCGTTTTCCCTGGCGACTCATTTGCTCCCTATAATTAATGTTTGGTGGTCTAGAGACCGATCCTAGTAGGCTGCTTATCTGCTCTTGGTGTTTATATGTTATTGTTATAGTGTTACTGTGATTATTACTTTCTTTTGATATGGCGTGATATTTTATAAAGTGAGTTTACGGGTGACTAGGGGAAACTAGACTTGACATGTTTCTCCTGCTATACATATTTATGGGTTTGAGATATGATTTAGTATTCCTGCCTAATGATTATGCCATTACTCTGCAGTTGTAAATGAGTGTATGCGGGATTGGTTCCCTCCACAGAATTTCCAACCTATATCACTACGTTGATGCCCGCAGTGCTGCGTAGCCTGGGTGGAGGGGTATACCGAAGGAGGAAGGGTAAGTATATGTATATAGATCTTCTTTGGATGTTCTTCACTTATTTGAAGAACCCTTATTTATATATATATGGTTCTGCAGTTCCATGGGTCACCGAAAAAGACAATGTGTAGGTTTGGGGCAGCCTGTAGCACCCATTAGGCAGTAATTTCCAGTTATACAAGTTAATAGTGTACTTTTAAGATGTACCTAGCATTGTTTGTTGGTAGTATCACCTATTTAAGGCTTCACTGAGGATACAGGTAAGTGGCATGCGGTATAAGTAGTGCCCCTAAGTCATAAGAGTGAAAACCACCGCCACTAACTACAAATCATTAGTGGGTTGGTTGTGCTCATGATCCTTCAGCTGCCTTGATGCATATGTTATAACATGGCTCTGCTATATCAAAACGACACATGAAGAATCATAATACAATATAAAAGGCTAGCCCTCAAGTGGTAGAATAAGAACTGTGGCAGTAGTCAGAAACTCCTTTAGCATTAAAAATCTTGACTCATGCTCAATTGAAAACTTGAAAGGCACATCATTCATTTTTAGTCTAGTTAAGGGGGTTGTAATGGAGGAGAAACCCTGAAAAAATGATGACAATACCCAGCCAACCCCATGAAGCTATGAATCTCAGCTGGGAGATAGGTGGAGGCCAATCACAAACTGTTGCAACCTTAGCCTGATCAACACTAACACCGCACTTGATACCACATGGCCTAGAAAGGACACAAAATCTAGAAAAAAATCATAGTTCAAGAACTTAATATAAAGTCGCTCAGTCCTCGAAGTTTGCAACAAAACTCTCAAGTACTCCTCATGCTCAGCTCAGCATTGTGAGTAAACCAGTATGTCATCAATGTAAACAATCATGGATAATGATAAAAGGTATGAATAATCAATTCATCAAGTCCAAGAAGGTGCAGGGGCATTAGTCATCACAAATAATATCACTAGGAACTCATAATGCCCATACCTTGTCCGAAAGATATCTTTGGCACATCCTCAGCTCGAATCCTATACTGGTGGTAGCGAGACCTCAGATCAATCTTAGAGAATGTTGTTTCTCCCTATAGCTGATAAAATAAATTATCGATACAAGGCAAGGGATACTTATTCTTAGTATTTAGCCGTTTCAACTTCCTATAATAAATGCATATCCGTATGGACCCATTTTTCGAAAGCACCCCACCAGTGATACAGTAGGACCAATAAGGAGGGATAGAAATGGTCTTAGTGCCCGTCTCAACCTACGTAGGAGTGGGAGGCCTAGTAGATCAATAGGAAAGACATCGAAAAACTTACTAACAACTGGCACAAACTCGAGGGAAGTGGGTTCTACAGGGATATCTCTTATATTTTCCCAATATGCGTAGCAACAACGAGTAACAAGTCTAAGATCCCAACAATAGATATCACCTGCATCGATGAGCAGCTGGTGGTACTGTGGCACTCTAATAAGGGCACATCAGGCAAAGACAATCTCTCAGTCTTAGCATGGAAATGCAAGGTTCCATGGTAGGTGGAAAACCATTACATGACAAAAATTATATCAAATACTAACATATCCAACTAAATAAAATCAATCACAATGTCGTGAGCGAAAGTCCTAGGGTTTGTAGGCCCTGTTGAACGAATTCAACCCATTCTGGCCTTGAATTTCTACAAAACACAACAAATATACCCAATCCATTACTAGGGTCACACCCAACGGGATAGATACACTTGAGGATATACAAAAAATCTCATTATCAATACCCAACCGTGAATCAAAGTATATATGTATATATAACAAAGTAGAACCCAGATCAAATAGAGGCATTTTAGAAAGCCCGAAATAGAAATATATTAGTAACAACCACATAGAAGGCCTCCATCTCGACACTGTTAGGAATGGCATAGAGCTAGCATTGACCCTGCCCTACTGTAAATCCCATCCCCTACCTATGGCGGCTTATCCTCCTCCCTTGCCTCATGCACTGCTAGTGACTAATCTCTAACTTGCGACACTATCTGTATGGGATGAACTAGCATAATAATGGTCTTAGTAGCCCCGTGACGAGGTAAATCACTAGAAAAGTGGCCATATTCCCCACACTAAATGAAATCCCCATAAAGGTGATCTCTGGGGATCCGTAGTTAGTCTCTGGCATAGTGGCCTAACTCCCCAAACTCAGTGAGCTGAACCCATGCCCCTGGCGGGCTAACAACTTTGTGGGTTCATTTACTAGAATACCTCCAGTACTAGTAAGGCTCGTACCGCAACCTACTACAAAATCCTAATGGATGCCAGATATTGCTGGCTAGACTAGCCCTACAAGCCAAAGTCACTATCCTTTGTGCTGGATACCAAAAATTGCCCTGGTGGCATTGTCTTTTCTCGTTACCCTCTTGATCCTGGTGAGTTAAAATATCCATACAGTGGGTGTGGTAAAAAACATCAAAAAATGACTTTTGTTGCACTAGAAGTAACTCAAAATGGCCCTATAAGTTTGTCCTCCGACCGTGAGGAAAATTGAGGATTCGCTCCTCCTAGGTAGATATTAAATCTCTAGCGTACTTGGAAAAATTGATGAACCATTCCTCATACTCCAGCATCATCATAGAAACTTACATTAACCTCTCGAATTACGCCTGCTATGCCTCATGGACACTTTAGGGTACGTAGCTAAAAGGCATCTCTAAACTATCTCCAAGGAGGTGGAGTGAACCATAGCGGTGACGGTCCCGAAACACTCGCCACCACCGACTGGTGGCACCTTGATGTAGTTAACGGGTGAAATCCACCCCATGTGAGTCCAGTGGTTCTATGCTCCATAGATGCTCCTCACAGAAAATATTAAACTCATGGGGATCCTTCTCCTATGCTCGTGAGAAATTAGCGGTGGAGATCCATAGGAAGTAATCAAACACCTTTAGCACCTCAAAGGCGGGTATGATAGGAGCTGGTATTGGTGTAGAAATAGGGGAAAAGCCTGAAATAGTGCAAGTGGTGGTACTTCTTGTGGTGGTGCTACAACTTAAAAAGCCAAGGGAGGCAGTGCACCCTGTGCTGCTCCTTGGGTAAAATATTGCGGCCTATCTTCCAAAGTTACGTCATTCATCAACAACATCTACCGCAGGCGACGGCTGTACTGGCAATGGCGGTGGCACAGGACTCGTCTACTATGCTAATGTATGGAGCTGGCGAAGCATCCTCCCTACCCCCAATTGACTAGTAGGGGGAGGGTCCTTGTCAATGGAGGATCCTATGGTATTACCATCTACGAAAGACTGAAGCTAAAGTACGTTCTCAAAAATGGTATGAATATCATGGCACGAACGGATTAAGAAACAAGAGTGTTTCCTAAGGCACCCCATGGCCTCTCGAAGATTTGATGTGGACATCTACGCACCGATCTCCAGGACACTACTAAGTTCTTTCTCCAATGCTAGAGAGACTGGTGAACCTATGATTTGATACTGCTCCGTCACAACCCAAAATTTTAGGTCATGATGGAAACCCTCTAGTACACAAGCCTAACCCTATAGCTTAAAGCCACATACAATGGGCTATAGACACTCAAATAAAGATAACAACAGAAAGTATAGGCATAAATAAAAGTAAATGCTGAAGCAGAAGAAACTGATATATAACTCATATACCAAAAACTTGGTGTCAATGGCACTAGAGCTACTATACAAAGTATCCATAAGAAAATATATACAAGAAACTCCTACAAAAGTAGAAGCTACATAGGGCCGGATGGGAAAAAATAAAATAGGCTATCATCAAGGAAATCACGATCAGCTCAGACTGAAAAGCTCATCGTAATCTCTGCAATCCTCTACGTCTACTCCACACAATCACGATGTCTCTGATAACCCCTGCCAATTTCTACACTACAAAAACGGTACAGAAATACAACATTAGCACCAAAGAAAGTACCAAGTAGGCATCATAGGTCGACCGAGCTAAATATAACAGACAAGTAAATAAAGCTAGGATGTAAAATAGGCCAATTATAATATAAAATTTTAAAGTTAGATAGTAGTGCATAAAAATAATAATAATCGGCATGCTAAACCATAACTAGGGCATAAGCACAGTTTGATAAGTAAAACAAGAAAATGGTTGACAAGTACAAGCATGAATCAACATCCGTATAATCGAATTTGAAGTAAAGGAGCATACTTGGGCTCCGTCTATGCCATCAGTTAACCAACCCAATTACTACACCTCGAATACCAAAACTAGAAGGTAAGCACATCAAATAAAGTATAGGAAAATAAACACATAAAACCTTCCTAGCATCCCACACTAGAGGCAAGTACAGAGTGTTCAACCAAACCTACCGTGACTACACCTTAAGCCCGGTGGGCATAAAAAATACGAAATTAGATGTATTAGGGTGCTGACATGTAACGAAACATTATCACAAGGTACCAAGGCCTCCCTATCATGTACTAATAGAGAAAAACTCGGGACTTTGTGACTCAAAGGACCACGCCTCACACTTGAGAGGAGGAAATAAACTCAACTAGTATATGTCTCAAGGTTTGCACCCCAGATATATCACTCTAAACCCTACAGTTTGAAAGACTGTGCCTTACAATCGAGTGCAAGGGATCTCAGCTAAATCAGAATCAAACTCAGAATATGTTCCCCGGAGTACCGAGCCTCTAAACAAAAATTCAAGTTATAAGCTCTCAAAATGCATGTTAATGTGCCTCGATGCAGATGACATGTCCCTAGCCAACCCTGGGTCTGCATAATAAGTTCCAATAGAGGCTAACGGTTTCAATAAAAGTCTAAGATCAGATAAAGTCCATAAGCTAAGAAATCAACTCACAACCCTCACCCCATAGGAATTCAAGCTAGTCAACAAGGTCCATGGCTACCCCGCGGTAAGGCCAAACCTGGGACACAAAGCCCCTCATCCTCCCTACCCCAACAAGGACTCCAAAATAACAGGTAAAGTAGCCATAATCCCACTAAAGGATAAAAACCAATATAAAGTACCCAACCCACTAGTCTAGCCATAACAACAAATAAAGTGCAAATAACCCATTCTAAGAATTGAGAAAGTCTAGCCTACCTGGGGTCTGGCCAAGAACCTCAAAATGTGTACATCATGGACTCGAATCTCCAAATGAATCAAAAAAATCCCATAAACTATCAAAATACAATTCTATGGGTCAAAATATGAAAAATAAATCCATATTGAAAATAGCAAATTGAGTCAGAAAATGGGCCCTAAAATAGGCCCGCAAGCCTTGCAGCCTGGAAAAATAAAGTAAATATGCCGGAAAGAAGCCCTTATCTTGGGGGACTCATGGTAAAAAGTTAAGATTAAGATGATAAAGGAGTAAGGGAGATATCAAGGTTTGATGTAAATAAATTTAAAATTTTTACATAAGCTAAAAGAAGTGGAAAGAAAGAGAAATACCTAGAGTAAACATGCTCCACGAGATCACACATCCTCCCAAACAACTCCCACCACTTTACTCAGATCAAAACACTCTCAAGCCATCTCCTAAGGTCCAGATATGAAGGTTTCTACCGAAGTGAAATATTTAAAATGAAGGGGATGACCCCTTTAAATCAGCTGCATGGCCGCTGGTGCGCCCTTTTTTTGCCGCTGGGGCGACCTTGCTAGGGCTATCTGAGGGTCGCTGGGGTAACCTACAACAAAACACACACTCTTAGGAGAACCTAAAACAAGCATCCTGAATCCAATTCTAGAAAAATATAAGTGCATTTTAGATGGAAGAGACACCACAAATTCAACAAAATAGATGAAATAACTAACCAAGGACGTTTAAGAGAAACGGACCCCAAACTCAAACGGATTAAATGGAGAAAATTTTTTAACTTTTCAAAAACTGAATCAAAACGAACCCAGATATCCCGAGAAGCAAACCAATGACCCAACTAGCCCAAATTCATCATTCTGGACCTAATGGAATCATTGTAATTCTATTTCAACTCTTCAATCACTAAAAGAACACCCATGCTCTAAAATGAGCTTTGGGTGGGATGAATTTCCATAAAACATCCCAAACTTAAAACAAAGATCTTGAGACACAAAAATAAGGTCCACCTAGACAATATTCGGCATTCCAGAGCTAATGAAATTGTTAGAATTTAGTTCCAAGCATGTATACTACAATTTTACTCTCAATTTACGCTATTTTAGAACGACAACTTCAAAACAACAAAAGTGAGATAATTTCCAAATGAGCTACCAGGGAAAAAAACTACCAGTCCTAGAAAGTCGTAAATGACTTAGTGAAAATAACATAAAGCACTAAATATTGAAAAAAGAAAGGCAAGTAAATTACTAGGCGGGTCATTAGAGAGATACTCAATACTAACATTTTCTATAATATAGGTAAACGTAGCCTAGCTAGACGCCAATGAAATGCTCCAAAAAATTGCGAGCATAGCTTGAATAGCATTAGATATTCCTAAAATAGCATGAAATTTAAAAAAAAAAAAACAAGGTCTATTGGCAAAAATTCAAGACCCATATTACATAATATAAATCAGGCAAAAAATCAAGCCTTAAAATGGGTCCATTGGCCCTGCAGGCCGGGAAAATAAATTTAAAATACTTGCATGAAGGCCTCTTCTAAAGGGACCTTCTATTAAAAAATGAGCTCAATTGGACCTCTGATAGGTCCTCAATTAGCCAACAAAAATTTATACTAATTACGAAAAATACTTCAAAAACTAAGAATGGAGAATCAAGCAGTCTACACATCTAGAAAATGAAGGAAGGGACTCGTATAGATCACAAAACTACCAGTAGTCCCACTACACAAGAAATCCAAGAATTTCAGTGCATTTCCACCCCAATGCACCACTAAATCCTAACCCACCAAGGTTCAAGGAGGAAGATTATGGAGGAAACTCAACTTAGATGAGTAAGAAGGATAAAAACCCTCCACATAAAATCCACACACTAAATCCCAAAGATTTGAGGTAAAATTTATGAATTTGGAGTCAAGAAATTATGATATGGAATTAAAGGGATGAATAAAAATTCAAGGAACTGGAAATTATATACCTGGTCACTCTATAGCGCGATCACGTTGCCCCAACACGACAGCGCCTAAGGAAACAACCCTAAACTAGTGAGACAACATCCCCCCATCTTAAGCTCACTAAAATTAGGAAAAGAATATTACCATGGTTACATAACAAAAGCATAATCGCATTGAACACCTACAAATGCAGATTTTTTAGAACAACTGAATTTTTAAAAAAGGGCTCCATCAAAAACAAACCAAATATACATCTGCATTAGAATACATATTCCTAACTCAACAAAATCGAAAAATTGACCAATAAAGTTTTTTTAAGAAAAAAGAGCCCCCAAACCAAACCAAAAAAGAAGACTTAACTTTCTCAGTTTCCAAAGACCCTCAAAATGAGCTCGGACACCCCCGAAAGTGCACCAATGAACCAACTAGCCTAGAATCAGCATTATGGATTTAATGGAAGTGCCATAATTTTGATCTGACACTCTGTTCATTAAAATCCACCCAAGATAAAAAATGAACTATAGTTGAACTTAAACACTCGTAAAATAGCTCAAACTCAAAACGAAAACACCGATATAATAACTAAAGGTCAAACTAGACAAAATTTGGCATTATAGAGCTAATGGAACTATGGAAATCAAATTTTGAGTGTATTTACGGTGAATTTACTATAAACTTCAACTATTTCAAGGTTAAGCCTTTAAAACAAGAAAATTGAGATAACAGAAAACTAAGATGTAAGGGAGTCAAACTATCGGACATAACAAGTCATTAATTACTTGGGGCAACTTCCAGATTGATCTAAACACAGAAAGTGAAGAAAATCAATGAAATGACAAGGCGGGTTATTACATGCCATCAATACAACTATTGATTTCTTCATTAATCTAAAGTAGGGTACCTATCCCATCTCTATTCCCTATTACAAGAGGCTCAAAATAAGATAAAATAATTAATGGATCCATCATAGGATTTATTTGGAAAGGTAATTTGTAATACAAAATTCTTAACCTTGGGGTGATCTAGTATTGTTTGTAAGTAAAAGGATTGTAGTCTGCTGATTTCTATAGACTATAGGAAGCTAAATAAGGTGACTATTTATAGCAAGTACCCTATTCCTCACATAGATGACCTGTATGATTAGTTGTAGGGAGCTTCTGTGTTCTCCAAAATACATTTAAGGTCTAGATACCATGAGTTAATAAACAGGGCCGAAAAAATGCAAAGATGGAATTTCAAAAAAGGTATGGTCATCATGAATTTTTTGTGAAGTCGTTTGGGATTACTAATGCCATGTATTGATTTATGATCTTAATGAATGTGATCTTTGGGACGGATTTGGATTTGTATGTTTTAGTATTCATTGATGATATATTGATCTATTCAAAGAGTAAGGAGGAGAATAAACATCACTTGAGGATTGTATTGGTATTGTTGAAGAAGAAGAGGCTTTATGCCAAATTTTAAAAGTGTGAATTTTTTTTTGGATAAAGTGTCCTCTTTGGACATGTGATTTATAGGGAGGAAGTTTTCACACCCCAATCCTACACCATGGACATAATAAGCACCCACAAGCACGAGCAGCCTGAGAAAACCACCTGCCTTCACAAGAGTCTTCAAACATACATAAAACAAATTCAGTGGAAGTATAAACATAGATAAACTCGTTTAATATATGAAAAAGGGTAGAGAAAGCTTCAATATAACCATGAAATTTGATGAAAATCACTATAACTATTAATTTATTGTCCATGGATCCTCTACAAATAACTAAAAATCGGTTGGAAAGGCCTCTAGGCAACTCTAAAAAACAACAGAAGAAAGTACAAAGAAAAGAGTCTAATATAATGAACATACAGTCCTTGGGATATGAGTACTTATCACCATCTCATTGATACTTGCTGACTATAATAATCCATGTGATGAGAAGAATTTTTTAATGTACAGGGTGGGTGTAGGAAAAACTATGTGTCACTATATTTGTATACAATTTTATGGAGGAATGAAAATGCATGAATAAATAAATTAATGGTGAATTGATTATACTAAATTTACATAAATATTTACTGAACACTATTACACTACCAAAAATCAAACTAAATGCTATTATACCAAGAAAAGTTATACCAAAAACAACTATGCTGAAACAAGTTGAACTGAACACTACTATGCTGACATAAGGATGCATGATAGTTGGATATATTTAAAACATCAAGTATTAAGAAGGGTTTAAGACTCATCATAAATAATGTACTAATTAATAAAGTAAAGCTTATTTTCATTTAGCTATGAAAATGTAATTCTGACTGACAAAAGAATACCTTACTAGTCTAATAAAAAAACTAAACTTCATAATATTGATACAAATACATGAAAAATTTTGACTCTGAGCTACAATTTAAAGATGCAATATCATGCAAGAATAGTAGTCTATAAAAAGAACCTCACTTACAAAGACTAAAGTGTAGCTCAATATGTATCTCAATACTCATTAGATTTAACTAGGTAAATAAAAACTTTGTAAAAACCTTCTCAAAAACCTTCTTACTACTAACGAACATATGAAAAACAAAGGGAATTTCAATAATCAATTTTATGCATTTAGCCGTAGAGTCCATCATGTAATCCTATATTGGCAGGTCTACCTATAACATGACTTGGGTATAGGAAATGCCTATAATTTTCCTAGCAGATTAACCAAGCCAATCCAAATAATCCTCTTTGGGATATGAGAATCCTTCCTACAGTTGGAAATTGTAGGTTGCTGGATAGGGGCTTTCTTACCCGAATCCTCCCGGTGCTACTATTACTCTCAAAACTGAAACTACTGACTTCTACTCATCTTGACTAGTGGAACACATTTTAGAGAACCAAATGGACTAGTAAACTTAGTATTAGTCATAGCCTATTTGGGAAACATCTATCTAATTAACAATGTCTCATTACTTCACAAACATACTCATTCTTTCAAAACTTGTAATTCTGCTGCTAAAATATGTATTAAATATTACTAACATCTGAATGGACTTATGTTTGTAAAACTAAGACTTCAAGGTTTTTTTAATAACTATGAAATCAGCATAAACATGGTAAATAAAAATAATATAAAGTCCAACACTTACTACAAAGAAGGATTTAACCTTGAAGTTTAGAAATTTATGAACACTAACCATCCATCATGATTATACTTCAAGTTTTATAAATTATGACATGAAGTAATCATACGACATACTAGCTTGTAGTTACTTCAAATCAATAAAACATGCAACTTCACAAAATAACATTTAAATAACATGAAAAATTATTAGTAATCGTCATGGAACATGATAAGAGACATAACTTCATCAAATAAAGATAATTGGGATAAGCCCTAGAATTTTAACTTGAATTTGAAAGTGAGAGAGATTGGACACAAGATTTGGAAGGCAGACCTTCTTGAAGTCATACATATATCATTGAATATTCTATATACAAAAATTGATGTTGAAATAGAGTTCTTGAATCCCTTTGGGAAGAACACTAGCCTTGGAGAATTTGAGAGAAAATATGTGGTTTTTATTCTTTTCTTTCTTTTGTTTTTTATATTAGGTGTTTAACCTTAGGAGAATATAGGAATTATATATTATATAGGTGTTTTAGACATCACATAGGGCTTGATACTACGTATTTTGTATTAGGTTGGTAGGGAAAGGAACAAAATTTACTTTGCAAAAAATTTGATGAAATTTAGCAATGATTTGTACTGAGGAGCACCACCCAATGTGGCCTGTCCCCTGGGATGATATCATTCCAAATATGGCATGTACATGGTGCAAAAAGCCTCAACATTTTTGTATATACATGCTCAAATGTAAAATGACGCATTTCCATCACAAACTACTTAGAAAAATGAAACGTTAATGACTTCTAAAAATTTAAAAACACTTATTTATATGTGTAAATGAACTCAATAAATCCTATGCTTTAGGAAGGTTGGAAGATAATTTAACTCTTCTACACCATCAAAGCATGATAAAATACTAGGAAAAATCATGGTACTACAGGACCTTGGTAAAGTGCTCGTAACGTTCTAATCCAACCTTAGATTAACGAGAAGTTTCTCACATTAGAAAATGAAATCAGATACTATTACATCAGATGAAACACAAATTCCGTACTTTTAGAAATGGTTTTACCATATAGGAAAGTATAACTACTTACGTAGAACAATTCAAATTCTCACTAAAAATTCTGAGGGTTAGACAGTTATTATTGACCCTTAAAAAATTAATGTTGTTAGGAATTTTTCTAGGACTACTGCTGTAATAGAGATTCATAGTTTCATTGGTCTTGCTATATATTATCACAGTCTTATGAATAGATTTTCTTATTAGCTAACAAGGTTGACTCATTATAATATGCCATTTTATGGACGAAGGAGTATGAGGAAAGATTTCAACAGATCGAGATATTGCTAACCAATGTGCCATTTCTTTATTTTCCTATGAAAGTTATAGATTTTATTAAATAGTGTAATTCTTCAAATGATAAAATTAGATGCTACTCTGAGGATGAGGAAGAATGTTATAGCAAGTTCCCAATTCCAATTAATGTTTCATAAGAATATCTACTCGATTGTAACTTGGAGATGGATGTAGTTTTAATTGCGCTCATATTGTGGAGGCACATACGATGTTAATTGTCAAGTTCACACAAACTACCTTAGCTTACAATATGTCATTACCCAGAAGGATTTGAATCTTAGCCTAATAATATGGATGGAATTACTTATGTATTTGATGTTTTAATTCTCTATCATCCTAGGAAGGCTAATTTAGTTATTGTTTCTTTTATTAAGACGTCTAAGAGCACGAGGAGTCTTTCCCACTAATAGGCTTCCATATGTACATTGGCTAGAGAGGTTTAAATGCTAGCTAATAATTCACGAAACTTGAAGTGAATGACAAGGGAGATTTCTTGGTTTTTATATAGATAAAATCCTCTTTTATTGATAAGATCAAGTGTAAGAAATTTAATGATATTAACATGAGAAAGATTCATGACAATTTATTGTAGGGTGAAGCTATATATGTTTTCATTGATACAGAATGGGCTTTGAGAATAAAAGTAAGATTATGTGGTCTTCTATTTTATGATTTTGATCCCTTTTATTTTTATAGAGGCAAATAGTTCTAACTATTCCATACATCTAGGTTCAACATGATGTTTAATGACTATTGATGGGGAAATTCATGAGAGATGTTTCTTTTATTTAACACATTGTCAAAATTATTAGTAGGTCAAGTATGAGCACTAGAAACCTAGTGGTATGTTATAAATAATTCCCATTCAAGAGATGAAGTTGGAGTGAATAGCCATGGACTTTGTGGTGGGTATTCCGAGGGCCTTGAAAATGTTAGACTAAATTTGGGTCATGGTTTACTGATTGACTAAGTGGGCACACTTCATTCAATTTCATACAACTTTTTAGGTAGAGAAATTGTTTAATATCTATGTCATATCATTATGGAGATTACATATTATTTTAGTTTCTATCATCTAAGACCAAGGTACCCAATACACTTCAAATTTTTTAGGGTAAGTCGTATTGATAGTTGAGAATTAGCTTACATCTTAGTACTTCATTTCATCCTCATTCTGATGGACTAGATAAGAGGACCATCCAAGAGCAACAAGATATCTTTTGAGCATGTGTTTTATATCTTTGAGGCAAATGGGGTCAGTTCGTACTCTTGGTAGGGTTTTTTATGACATCATTTATCACTCTAGCATAGACACGACCCCTTTTAAGGCATTGTATGGGATGACAACTAGATATATCATTGGTTGATTTGATGCCTTTGAAAAAAAATTATTGGTCATTCTAGGTACTGAGAGAGTCTATGGAGAAAGTGAAATTCCTCTAAGAGAAACTCCTAACATTCAAAGTAGTCAAAAGGAGTATGTGGATATCAAAGTGAGTTATATGCTGACACAAGTTAAATTAAATACAACTATGACAATGTAAGATGAACCAAAAAGAACTAAGACAACACAAGGATTCATGATAGTTTGATGTATTTAAAACATCAAGTCTTAAGAAAGGTTTAGAACTCACCATTAAGAATGGACTCATTAATATAGTAAAACTAATCACCATTTAGTTATGAAAACATGCAGTTTGACTAACAACAAACCCCTGACAGATTTGGGACTCAAACAAATTGTTAAATACTAACACAAATGCATGTAATTTCTAAATTTGATCCACAATTTCAAGATATAATATTTTGAAAGACTAACAATTTAATCAAAAAAGTTCACTTTAAAGTTTAATAAGTAAAACACCATAAATATCTAAAAACTCATTAGATTTAACAAGGTAAAAAACACTTTGTTAAAAACTTCTCAAAAACCTTCTTACTACTAACTTCTAGCCGAATAAAAATGGGAGGTTCTATAATTGACTGTCCATTTAGCTAGGAGTCTAGCATGTAATCCTATGATAGGAGGTCATCCTAAACATTTCCTCAATATATTATCAACCAACAAGTTTCCAAGTGGATCTACTAAGACAATAAAAATAAGCCTCTTTGGGCTATAAAAAACCTTCCTATATGTGGAAATAGAAGTTATGGGATATGGTTATTCAAGATGAAATCATACCGGTGTTAATACTACTAACAAAACTGAAACTACTAGCTTCTACTCCTCTTGATTAGTAGGACATATTTAGAGAATGAACTAACCAACTAAAATCTATCATAGCCTTTTTGGGAAAATTTTGTCTTAGGCTCATTGGTCAATATATGTCTGATTGATTATCTCATCACTTTATAAATGTACTTATTTTTCTGAGCATGTAATTTTAGGTGCTAAAATATCTTTAATGATTACTGATATCTGACCAACGTTAATTATTTATAAAGCCAAAACATCTAAGTTTTCTGACTAACTTTGAAACGGGATTAAAACTTTGTAAGGACAATTAATATTTACGAAAATATGATACTTACCATAAAAGAATATTTAAGCTTTAAAGCTTCACAATTTATGAATATTGACCAATGCATTCTAATTCTATCACAAGCTTTATAAATTATAAAATATAGACCGTACTCATATCACACACGAGAATTGATTTGACTTCAACTCAATATTATAGGTAATTTTACAAATTAACAAGTTAATACCATGAACATTTATTAAAAATCATCATGAACAATCTAAAAGACATAACTTTATCATATCAAGATATTTGGGATAAACCCTACAATTTCAACGTAAAATTGAAATTGAGAGATATTAGAGACAAGAGGTGGAAGGAAACCCTTTTTGAAGTCCTACATAACTTATCTAAGCTTTTGAAAAAAAAAAAAACATTTATGGTTCTATTTAGTTCTTGAGTCCCTTTAGTAAGAACCCAAGCCAAGAGGAATTAGAGAGAAAATACGTGCTTTGTTTTGTTTTTTATTTTTAAATTTTCTATGCTAAGTGTTTAACCTAATATGAATGTAGGAATCATTCATTATCTGAGAGTTTTAGTCCCCTCACAGGGTTTAAAATAAAATGTTTAGTATTATAAGGGGGGATAAGAAGGACGAAATAACCTTACAAAAATGGATGAAATTCGAACATGATTTGTACTGAGGCAGACCAGCCAATATGAAACGTCTCTTGTTGTGCCATCATGAAAAATGTGGTTTGTATATTAGAATTCCATTCCTAGGAACAATTTCCTCTACAAACTCAAATTTAAGGTGGCACATTTTCCATTGTAGAGTACTTTAAAAAGTGACACGTTAATGAATCCTGTGAATCCGAAAACACTTGTTTACAAGTGGGAATGACCCCTAAAAATCACAAGCTTTTGGAAGGGTTAAGGAACATAATTTACCTTGTCTAAACCAGGAATAGAATGAATAACAAACATTAGGGTTTAGCAGCGTGTTGCTGAAGTGCTGATAACTTTCTACTCAGACCTCGGATTGATGAGTGGTTTGTCATATTGGAAATCGGACTCAGCGACCTATACTTCACATGAAACAATACTTTCATACTCTTAAAAATATTTTACTACCTAGGCTGAACTATAACTACATACATAGAATGATTAAAATTCTAGTTCAAAATCATGGGTTTTATAGAGTTAAGGTAGGCCTATAGAAAACTGATGTTGTTAGGAACTAGGCTATGACTAATACTATGAAAGAAGTTCATATTTTTTTAGTTCTAGCTATTATTGCAAGCTTGTGAAGGTATTTTCTCTATTTCCTATTTCCTAATAAGCATTGTAATTCTAGTACTTTCTGAGTCACCATACAGCCATAAGTCAAGGCATCGTATCACACCGAGCTCCAGCGAAGAGAAAGGGACAATAAAGAATTGAAGAAGAGGTTAGAGGTCATAGAATCGACCTAAAATTCCCAACCCACGGATAAGGAATAAAGATAAATACTTAAGGAGTACTTCATTACGATCGTGATAAAGGAACACTAAGACATTCGTGATTTCATGGCTTAATGTCATAATGGAAAAGAACAAAAGAAGGCTGCACAAGAAGTTGCAACTGCTATGAAAACTAGGAATATCAAAAGGCTATAAACACCAATCATAAATGGTTTGGAGTATGATAAACGTAAACTAGATATATATGCACACCTGAATTAACATCCCATACTCAACAACACAATTAAAATTAGGATACAAGGTTGATTTAAGTAATTGTTGACCAAATGAACACTTAAGCCTTAATGAAAAAGATCGATCAAACTCCTTGAAATACCATCAAATTCCTTGGGAAGTGAATAATACCATTCCTAACCCAAAGAAGGAATTCTAGAGCTGATGGTGCAGTAGGATTTGCGATCCGACACTCTTATAATTATTTGTTGATCAAACTCAAAATTCATCTGTAGGCTAATGGAAAACTCACAATACGATTAAACTCGCTTCAAACTCTTCAGGACCTGGTCCCAGGGTCCACCATGACCATAACCTACATCCTGGAGCTAAATTAACTATCAGTATTTGACTTCAAGCTAATCTTTAGGGAATGTTTAATAAAGTCAATGAACACCTAAGCCTTGGATATGAAATAGGGAATTCCAAATAACCATCAATTGATCTTCTAGGAAGCCATATTACCACTCCTAGCAGGTGATAACTTACCTAAGGATGCTTCTAGAATGCTCTAAAATACAATAAAATACTACACGCACAGGAATGATTGTAAGGTTCATTACAAAATCCACTATTAAAAGTAGTTTCTTCCCTGAAAGTCAAAATGGAGTAAGGAGAAAGAAAGAAGAATACCCTAAAGGAGACCAAATCCTGCAAAAACATCCATAGTGACTTTATTAACTGGAAAACTATGCGAAAAACTAATCCAAAAACAAAACTGAAGATAATATTAAACATCCCTTAGTCGATCACCTAGGAAGGATCACAAACACATTCAAAGTGAAGACCTAAAACTAATAGAAAACCCAGAAACTCACCTGTACAATAACTCAATGCTTCTCGGAGATGAAACTGAGAAATCCACTCAATGAACATTAAAGAAAAAACCCGATCTGTTAGTCCCCAAATCCATAGCTATCCTCCTAACTACTTAACAACCTCGATTGTTAAAATCTGGTCGTGCCACATCCAAGATACACAATTGAATATCCACAATGCTATCACATGTGGCAAGGCTCTAAGCTGCTCCATAATACTTAGAATACTACTTAAAATCTACAACCAACCTTCTAATCAGCAAGTGACCGTGTAACTCTTAACGGATACCATAACAATCGAAACCATGCACCACGAGAATGACTCTTGGAAGAAACATCAATGTCATCGTAAAAACTATGAGGAATAATAGTCTAATAAAAGTGAAAAGATCTAGCCAAACCGATAACGATTGTGCCCATGTAACTAATCTCTAAACTTCTAACACTCTATAATAGTCCTGTAATAACTCTAATAATCTATGAATCAGGTGCAAATTCTCATCATACTATTGCAACCCACCAAACCATAGTTATACCTATATCTCACACAACATGGGTATAATCTAAAAAAAGTTTTCTTGCTCGATGATCATTAATATAGCCTCATTTTTATAGAACCTCAAAAATGAATCCTCTTATGTTATAGACAATCGCAATTTGCTCTACCATTTAGTTGAACAATCATCCACAACTGAATATCATGTGACAACCTAATAACAACCAAATGAAGCTCGAACACAGCATGCCTCCTAGTCATCAATGAACCATTTCTACTGCCAAGGATAATATATCAATCCTAACCTTCTGCCACTAAAGTCTCAAACAAACACTATAGAACCCTTATCAAGAACAAGACTGAATTCCTCTATGCACAATCACACCCCTAAATCTAATGCACTATGCTAACCCATCTTTGAGATAATATTTGAGCATCCTATAACTCAACTTCACTCAAATCCAAAGACCACCAGACCATTTTTGTCTGCTAGGTAATGATAAAATTATCTCGACTCAAAGAAGATGCTATCTTTCTCAACTATTGAAGAATCATTTCCACGTGAACCCATATAATCTCGCATCATACTAGAATCTTAAAATATATCATACTTAAACCATTAACTTAACCTGAACTAGGATAACCCAACTGAAACAAGTATCTTCGGCCTAAAATGTAGATTAATACCTCTAATACACACTAAAAAAAACCATAATAAGCCTATGTCATAGATATCCATTAGCTTAAAGCCCAACATATACCTCTTATCTAACAACATACATGCCTGAACACCTAAAAAATACCCGAAGACCAGGAAAGGACCTAGTCATACCACAAAACACAAATGAGCCGATGCACTGTCAAAAATGCATAGTGTACAAAACCAACCACTAGTAAGTAATATATCTACAAAATACACAAATTTGAAATATTTCATAGAAGAACCCTTCATCCATGTCGTACGCATGACATATCACCAACATACCACACCATAATCCCTGAAGCAAAAGACTATCCAATCACCTACATATTCTTGAATCGATCGTATACACCACGCTCCTTCTATGCTACACAAACATACTCACATAATAAACAGATATGTCACCCCAATTCCTTACTAACTATGAAAATCCATTCAGGAACCAACCATCAAATATGACTAGCCATTGTTGAGTCGCTACACCACCATTCTGTCTAACAAAAGAATCACACTCCTAATCCACTACTAAAAAAGATTCATATGTAAGGTAGTCACAAAAACACACATCCCACTGAACCTTGATAAACAAACTTCATAACCCATGACTCGAACTTGGAAAAAACTACTTAACCTTCTGAAAATGAATAAAAATGAAACCAAAGACATAGATCAAACTAATAGACAAGAAAAAATTATGCTCGGTGGGTGTACATGTGGGTTCTCCAACAAAACTACTATAATATAATATACAAAAATTTATCAATCAGCAAGGACAGATTCTAATGTCGTAGACTATTCCTAGCTACACCTAGTGGAATGGTAAGTACCTCCCAGCCATAGGGAAAATTATGATCTCTCGTGTCCACGAAACCCATCCATGTAATTGAGGATCCGCCATGTGTGGTTAAGGTAGAATTCTTGGTGCTGTCATCAATACATGCTCAAAGAAAGGGGCAACATATCCATGCTTAGAGATGCAACATTACTACGAACCAACTAACCACCTACCAACAAACTCCCTCAACTATGAAAATTTATATCTATCATAGACATGCCATAAAAAATTAAAGCCCCTGAAAAATTTAATCAATTGGTTCTAGCATCAAAATCAACTACTAAACACATTATCTATCAAGTAACATCAAATAGTTATCAGTCTATGGCTTGCTGGCCAACATAAAAAATAGGGATGAATAGAACAAGTAGATAGGCAAAAATAATCACAAAGACCAATCAAATAAAGGCCAAAATGTATTACATAAAGATGGATTCAACCCTTTGATTGCTGCCTCCGCATCCTTTGCCTCCGATATGGTCAACGTAACACTAGACATATCCTGATCATAAGTAAATAGAAACTAACCCCAAAAACCTACCTCGCCATATTGAGAAATACCTTAGGCATCATACCCCCATGGGTATCTCTTCTAACTAGTGGAAATAACGACACAGGATAACCCTGAGCAGTCTAACCGAAAAACTGAACCACCCTGCACTAGGGGCATTCTCTATCACGATGGCCGGTAATGCCACACCCATAAAGTGTGTAGCCTTTGAGGAAATCCCTAACATAGTGACTGGAGCTACCACACTCCAGGAATAACCCCAACCCTTATGCTTCCAAAAGGCCTTTGCATAGGAACAGACATACCGTCCTGAAGCTCTAGAAGGAATGACACCTGCTATCTGCTTGGTAATCTAAACACTAGTTTATAATTGACCATCGACCATATTTTTTAGTACTGTGTAAACTACCTTTGATGCCACCTAAACTGGATTCGATATATCTAAACGACTAGTAACATTGGCTATACTGTATCTGCTGACAAGGTGCCACTAACAGCATCTAGCTGATGAGAATCATGATGAT